>PVIH01010324.1:39330-76364 GCA_004025045.1 Sigmodon hispidus
CTCTTGAGGGAGGGGGGAAAGAACTGGATTTGGCCAGAAGTGGAGACTGATCTAAGCATTACTGGGTCAGTGGGACCATGGGACTGTCTGCTCCCTGCCCAGGGAGGGGATGGGGAGTTGCAGAGGAAAAAAATGACCAGATGTGTTGGGAGGGGGAAGAGACCTTGAATAAGGATATACAGGGATGAAAAAAAAAATTTCAGAGGGAAAGATGAACACAAAGAAAATATAGGTGTAGCTATCTTATTTGTATTTCTTCCCTTGATAAGCCATGCCTATCATTCTTATCCTCTGTATAGTTATTGTTAACTCTTCCACATTTTAAATTCTTTTTACTGTGTTTTTTTCTTTTGATAAATACAAAATAAAGAAGGAAGAAAAAAAAAAGAAATAGACATCTCTTCTGGGAAACTCTCTAGTGGAGAGGAGCAGAGAATTAATGGCCAGCTCTGCTGGGAAACTCTTAGCAGAATGGAGTAGAGCTGAGATGTAATGCCTCTTTTTTTGGAGAGTAGCAAGATTGCTATAACCTGGAGGGAGACTATTCCCCACTAGAGCACAATTTTATGTATAGCCTGACTTCTGATTGTCAGGATATCTTTTCCTTCAGAGCCTTATGTTTCTTGAACATCTTCTCTCTATAGCTTCAGGTATATCTGACTTTCCAATAGTCAGGGTACCTTTCTCTTCATAGCTTTACATTCCCAAGATATCTTTGCTCTATAGCTGAAGGTTTAGCCTGACTTCCAATAGTCAGATTATCTTTCTCTTCAGAGCTGCAAAACATGGCTCTTTTTAAACATATTAAAATTGGTTTTTATGTGGATGGTATAAATGCTTTATTAAAACCAGATTTTTATTTATTACTTTCTCAAAATTTGAAAATTCTAAATATGCTTCTTTTAAGCTAAAAGTAAACCAGTTCCAGATATTAGAAAAGTATGCCAAGTGCCTGTCTGAATTTTGCCCACTTGTAGTAGTTCTGCTATATGTACTTAACATACCTGAAAGAAGTACAGAAAGTTGACATTTCTTTTCTAGAATTATAAGAAAATACAGCAACAGTACTGAGAAAACAACCAGAGATGCTTATGTCCAGCATGAAATACTTATATGAAAGAACTATGAAAAGATTATTTTCTGCATTGTTAATACAGTTAGGTCCAAGAATAAGTAATCCTTTAAATCATACTTACAAAACAATGTAACAATCTCTATTATAAATGTTCTTAACATTTATAGCACTGTGATACAAGGATTTAGGTGAAAGGCATTCAAAGACTTATAGTAACCAGCAGACATCATCAGGGACATTGTGTGATTAAGGTAATACTTTGATGCACTGATGCAAGTATTTTAATTGGTCTAAAAAATTGTACACTACTATAACTTATTCATATTTATTTCTAATTCTCTATCAAAAAAGTAGCTTTGAACTGTTAAGAACAGTTTAGTAAATGAAATACAATGTTACCATTACTATTTCTATTAATATCTTATTGAAGCTAGCTGCATAATATTTCTATATAATAAAAGGAGCTCGTGAGTCATTTAAAACTGTATATGATTTGATAATTTTGTAATCAGCACAATTTTATTAGATTATGTCCACTCCATAAGCTGCTGTAAGTCTTTCCAAATTTCCCCACTCTGTTATCTGAGAATTCTGATTCCCCAGACCAATCTCAACTGTACCATCTTATCTTCTTAGTAGACATCTTCACTGCGACTCAGTCAATCACATTACATCCTCTACATGCTTGCAACTGCTTCACACAAAGTATCCCCACCTCTGAGTCCAGGAAACTTGGTTTAGATAAAGTTCTACTACCAATGCTCACAGCTCTCTTTCTATTTCATCAAAGGACCACTTTATATTATTATCCAGACAAGAAAAGACTCCAGTTTCCGAATACATGAGAATATCAAAATTTTGACCAAACGTTTTACAGTTTCTCAGTACTGACTTCAAGCAGTGGGAGAAGTAGAATATCCCAGTGTGAAAATGATGGCAAATTCATTATATAATTTATTCCAAAAATTTCTTTTAATCTTCTCTTGATCTTTGACATACCTCCACTTGGGTTTGCAGTCTTTACAATTTTTAATTTCTTTAACACTGATCTCCAGTATTCAGAGTGCATTAATAAAGTGAGTAAAGTCTATTTAAAAGTGTTATTGAGGTTTAACCATTATTTAGTGAACTGTACATATGGTACACATAGGTGTTTTGAAAAAGTGATCTATGAAAGCATTGTAATCATAACTAAGGACTCATTCACCTCAACCATCTCCACATGCACAGTGTAGTTTCTCTAATGTGGTGCTATTATCTCACCTTCCTCCAAGCCCTACTTTCTGATACTATAGATAAGTTTTCATTTTATATATGCAATTATTCTGTTAGATTACTTTTATGTCTGGTTCTTTAATGAATCATAATTCTTTTAATATTATCCATAGTGAGTAATTCATTTCTCTCATGCTGAGTGTTTATCTGTTCATCTTGGCAGGCATTTGAATTATTTCTAGTTTCTAGCTCTTACAGTACACATACTATTATGAATATTCTTGCATAAGTCTGTGTGTAGACATATGCCTTCACTCTTCGTAGATGAATTTCTGAGTATAGAAAAGCTGTATCCTTTGGTGAGTATGTATTCAACCTTAACGAAACTATCAGACTCCTTCCCAGAGTGGTCACTAATACTCTGGTGCTTTACAAAAGTATTTTTATTTGGATGCAGACACCCACAGCCAAACATTAGGTGGAGCTTGGAAAATCTTGCAGAAGAGGGAGAGAAAGGATTATAGAAGCCAGACGGGTCAAGAACATCACAAGCAAACCCACAGAACCAATTAACTTGGTCTCATAGGAGCTCACAGTGACTGAACTGACAGCCAGAGATCCTGCATGAAACTGACCTAGGAACTCTGCACAGATGTGACAGTGTATAGCATGGTCCTCTTATGGGACTCTTCACAGTGGAACTAGAGGCTGTCTCTGATTCTTTTGCTGGCTTTTGGAATCCTACACTTCATACTGGTTTATTTTGTCCAGCCTTAATACAAGATGGAACACTTAGTTTTACTGCAACTTGATATGTCATGTTTTGTTGATGTCCATGGGAGACCGACTCTTTCTGAATAAAAATGAAGGAGGAGTAGATGGGGTGATATAGAGGGTATGTATGTTCAGGGAAGATACTGAGAGGGGATGAAGAGGGAAATCTGTGGAGAAGATGAAAAATAAATGAATAAATATTAAAGATATTTTTATTAATACTTATGGAGGTAAGTGATATTTTACTGTACTCTCAATGATTTCTCTAATGACTAATCATAAATAAGCACATATCTTTCCTTTAGTGTACCTTTGTAACCTTCCATATTTCTTTAAGCTTCATTTTAATTTTATGTCATTTTTATTTTATAATTGACTTTTTCCATTTTGGTACATTTGTTACATTCAAACATCTTATTTATTTACATACTTTTTAATCTGATTTTACATATGCTCAAAGATCAGTGGGTTAGGTTTGAGGAAGTCTGGTTTATCACAATGGTTTTTATTGGGCACATATATGATGCCATATTGTAAATCTGTCAAATATTTATTGTATGTTTTATTACTGACATTTATATTTTAACAACTTAGGATTTAGACCCATGAATTAGTTTCATTTTTTTCTTGTATATAGTTCCCAAGTGGAATTTGATGGTTACAAAGGAATGAACAATATTTTTGACACTTTCTAAAAGACTATAAAAGACTACTTTTTTTTTCTCTCTCCAGAATTACTTCTTCAACTTTGGCAAACTTCAGTTGAGAATATACATGTGAAACTATTTCTAAGTCCTCTCTTTTGTTCCATTAGCCCATTTGTCTGTTTTTATATCTAAAACACATTTTACTTAACTGTAGTAGCATTGGAAGTTTTGGAATCATATACTAAAAGTGATGCAATTTTGTTCTTTGTCAGTGTTCATTTATACTCTGTCCTATCAATCACTATCTATTTTATAGAACATTTAACAGTTTTGACAAAAAAAATCTTTAGAAATATTTTGGTTTGGTTATCCCAAGGAAATTTTACTAAAATGGCATTGTGTATATATTCAGGAACGTGGGACCTTGCAATATTTATTCTTCTTTTTATTTTTTTCTTTCTTTTCTTTCTTTATTTATTTTGTATTTATCAAAAAAGCAGTAAAATGAATTTAAAATGCTGAAAAGTTAACAATAACTATAAAGAAGATAAAAATTATAAGCATGACTTATCAAGGGTGATAATGCAAATAAGATTGCTACACATATATTTACTTTGTGTTCAGCTTTCCTTCTGAATATTTTTTTCCATTTCTGTATATCCTTATTCAAGGTCCCTTCCCCCTCCTACCACATCAGGTCATTTTACTTCTCCGCAACTCCCCATCCCCTCCCTGGGCAGGGAGCAGACAGTCCTATGATCCCACTGACCCAATAATGTTTGGATCAGTCTCCACTCCTGGCCAAATCCAATTTTGTCCCCCCTCCCTCAAGAGTGAGTCAGGTGTTCCTATAGTTGGAGTGGGGTCCGAAGGGTCAGTCCAGGATGTTTCTGATCCCAAGATGTTCAGTGGTTGTGGTTTGCCGCTTGGGCATGCTTGGATTTTTTTCTTGTTTGTTTGTTTAGAGACCACTAATGAGTGAGTACATCCCCTGCTTATCTTTCTGGGATTGTGATACCTCACTCAGGAGGATATTCTCCAAATCCATCCATTTGCCTGCGAATTTTAGGATATCATTTTTTCTTACTGCTGAGTAATATTCCATTGTGTAGATGTACCACAGTTTGTTAATCCATTCTTAGGTTGAGGGACATCTAAGTTGTTTCCAGGTTCTTGCTATTACAAATAATGCTGCTATGAACATAGTTGAGCTAATACCTTTGGAGTGTGAATGTGCCTCTTTAGGGTATACACCCAGAAGTGGTATTGCTGGGTCCTTGGGGAGATTGATTCTCAATTTTCTGAGAAACTGCCATATTGCATTCCAGTGGCTGAACAAGCTTACAATCCCACCAACAATGGAGGAGTGTCCCCCTTGTTCCACATCCTCTCCAACATAGGCTGTCATCTGTGCCTTTTATCTTAGCCAATCTAACAGGTGTTAGGTGGTATCTCAAAGTTGTTTTGATTTGCATTTCTCTGATGACTAAAGATGAAGAGCACTTTTTCAGGAGCCTTTCAGCCATTCGTAGTTCCTCTGCTGAGAATTCCATTTTTAGATCTGTACCCCATTTTTTGATTGGGTTATTCAAGGTTTTGGGCTCTAAATTCTTGAGCTCTTTATACACCTTAGAGATCAGTCCTCTGTCACTTGTAGGGTTGGTGAAAATCTTTTCCCATTCTGTAGGCTGCCGTTTTGTCTTATTGACAGTGTCCTTGGCTTTGCAGAAGCTTCCTAGCTTCAGGAGATCCCACTTATTGATTGTTGGTCTTAGTGTCTGTGCCACTGGTGTTATATTTAGGAAGTGATCGCCTGTGACAATTTGTAGAAGTGTATTTCCTACTTTCTTTTCTATCAAGTTCAAAGTGGTTGGGTTTAAGTTGAGGTCTTTGATCCACTTGGATTTGAGTTTTGTGCAGGATGATAGGCTCGGATCTATTTGCATTTTTCTACACAATTCCATCCAACTATGCCAACACCATTTATTAAATATACTATCTTTTTCCCATTGAATGTTTTGGGCCTCTTTGTCAAAGATCAGGTGTTCATAGGTTTTTGGGTTAATGTCTGGATCATCAATTCTATTCCATTGGTCCACAAGTCTGTTTTTATGCCAGTACCAGGCTGTTTTTATTACTGTAGCTCTATAGTATAGCTTGAAACCAGGGATGGTGATCCCTCCTGAGGTTCTTTTGTTGAGTAAGATTGTTTTGGCAATCCTGGCTTTCCTGTTATTCCAAATAAAATTGAGTATTGTTCTTTCAAGGTCCAAAAAATATTGTGTTGGGATCTTGATGGGCAGTGCATTGAATCTGTAGATTGCCTTTGGTAGAATTGCCATTTTTACTACGTTGATCCTACCAATCCAGGAACATGGGAGAGCTTTCCATTTTCTGATATCCTCTTCAATTTCTTTCTTCAGTGATTTAAAATTTTTGTCAAATAGGTCTGTTACTTCTTTGGTTATAGTTACTGTAAGGTATTTAATACTATTTGCAGCTATTATGAAGGGTAATGTTTCCCTTATTGCTTTTTCAGCTCTTCTATCGTTAGTGTATACAAGGGCTACTGATTTCTTTGAGTTAGTCTTGTATCCTGCTACTTTGCTGAAGGTGTTTATCAGCTGTAGCAGTTTCTTGGAAGAATTTTGTGGGTCACTTATGTATACAATCATATCATCTGCAAATAAAGATAGCTTCACTTCTTTTCCAATTTGTATCCCCTTAATCTCTTTTCATTCCCTTATTGCTTTAGCTAAAACTTCGAGAACTATATTGAATAGATAAGGGGAGAGAGGACATCCTTGTCTAGTTCCTGACTTTAGTGGGATTGCTTTGAGTTTTTCTCCATTAAGTTTGATACTGGCTGTCGGATTCTTGTAAATCACCTTTATTATATTTAGGTATTCTCCCTGTATTCCTGATCTCTCCAGGGCTTTAATCATAAAGGAGTGTTGGATTTTGTCAAAGGCTTTTTCCGCATCTAAGGATATGATCATGTGGTTTTGTTCCTTTAGTTTGTTTATATAATGGATAACATTTACAGTTTTTCGTATGTTAAACCAGCCCTGCGTTTCTGGGATGAAGCCTACTTGGTCGTGGTGGATGATATCTTTTATGCATTGTTGTATATGGTTTGCCAAAATTTTGTTGAGAATTTTCGCATCAATATTCATGAGGGAAATTGGTCTGTAATTCTCCTTCTTTGTTGTGTCTTTGAGCGGCTTGGGTATTAGGGTGATTGTGGTCTCATAAAAGGAATTTGGCAATATTCCTTCAGTTTCTACTGTGTGAAATAGTTTGAGGAGTAATGGTAGTAATTCTTCTTTGAATGTCTGGTAGAATTCGGCACTAAAACCATCTGGGCCAGGGCTTTTATTTTTGGGGAGGTTTTTAATGACAGCTTCAATTTCCTAAAGGGTTATAGGCCTGTTTAGGTAATTAATCTGATCATCATTTAATTTTGGTAGATGGTTCCTGTCCAGGAAGCTGTCCATTTCTTCTAGGTTTTCCATTTTTGTGGAATACAGATTTTCAAAATATGATCTGATAATTCTCTGTATTTCTGGGGGGTCTGTTGTTATGTCCCCCTTTTCATTTCTGATTTTGTTGATTTGAACACTCTCTCTCTGTTTTTTGATTAGTTTTGCTAAGGGCTTATCTATCTTGTTAACTTTCTCAAAGAACCAACTCTTAGATTCATTGATTCTTTGTATTGTTCTTTTTGTTTCAATTGTATTGATTTCAGCTCTAAGTTTGATTATTTCCTGCCATCTACTTCTTCTAGGTGAGTTCGCTTCTAATTCTTCTAAGGCTTTCAGCTGAGCTGTTAGGTCTCTAGTGTGGGATTTCTCAAGGTTTTTCATATACGCATCTAGCACTATGATTTTTCCTCTTAAGATTGCTTTCATTGTGTTCCACAAGTTTGGATACCTTGTAGATTTATTTTCATTGAATTCTAGGAAGACTTTGATTTCTTTCTTAATATCTTCCTTGACCCAGAGATGGTTCAGCTGAGTGATGTTTAGTTTCCATGAGTTGGTAGGCTTTCTTTGGGTTTTGATGTTGTTGAACTCTAACTTTCGGCCCTGTTGGTCTGATATGTTACAAGGGATTATTTCCATTTTTTGTATCTGTTGATATTTGCTTTATGACCAATTATGTGGTTAATTTTAGAGAAAGTTCCATGAGGAGCTGAGAAATATGTATATTCCTTTGCCTTTGGGTGGAAGGTTCTGTAGATATCTATGAAATGCATTTTTCAGACTCCTTATTTCTCTGTTGAGGCTCTGTATGATTGATCTATCCAGGGTTGAAAGTGGGGTATTGAAGTCTCCCACTATTAGGGTGTAAGAATTGATGTGGGATTCGATCTTTAGCAGTGTTTCTTTTACATAAGTAGGTGCCCTTATATTAGGAGCATAAGTATTTAAGATTGAAATCTCCTCTTGAACAATTTTTCCTGTGATGAATAAGTAGTGACCATCTTGGTCCCTTTTAATTGCTTTTAGCTTAAAGTCTACTTTGTTAGATATTAGGATTGCAACCCCTGCTTGTTTCTTAGGACCATTTGCGGTTGAGGTATGTTTCTTGTAGCCAACAGAAGGATGGCTTTTGTTGTTGTATCCATCTTGTTAGAGTGTGACGTTTTATAGGAGAGTTGAGACCATTGATATTAAGGGAAATTAGTGACCATTGATTCATATTTCCTGCCATTTTTGGTGGTAACTTGTTTGCATTTCCTTTCTCTAGGGTATTCCTCTGTGGAATTATTGATTGTTTGTTATTTCATGGGTGTATCTGGGGTGATTAGGTTGGAGTTTTCCCTCTAATACTCTCTGTAGTGCTGGTTTGGTAGATAGATATTCATTTAGTCTGACATTGTCCTGAAATACCTTGTTTATTCCATCTATGGTGATTGATAATTTTGCAGGGTATAATATTCTAGTTTGCCATCCATGCTGTTTTAGTGTCTGTCAAGCCCTTCTAGCTTTCATCATTTCCATTGAATAGTCCGGCATTATTCTGATAGGTCTGCCTTTATATGTGAGTTGGCCCTTTTCTTTTGCAGCTCTTAAAATATTTTCTTTGTTCTGTAAGTTTTGTGGCTTGATTATGATGTGGTGCGCTGACTTTTTGGGGGGTCATATCTATTTGGTGTTCTGTAAGCTTCTTGTATCTTTATAGGCATTTCCTTCTTCAGGTTAGGGAAGTTTTCTTCTATGATTGTATTGAAAACATTATCTGTGCCTTTGAGCTGGTATTTCTCCTTCTTCTATTCCTATTTTTCTCAAATTAGGTCTTTTCATTGTGTCCCAGATTTCCTGAACATTTTGAGTTATGGCTTTTTTAGTTTTACTATTTTCTTTGACTGATACATCTATTTGAGCTACTGAGTCTTCCACTTCCGAGATTCTATCTTCCATCTCTTGAATTCTGTTTGTTATGCTTGTATCTGTGTTTCCTGCTTTTTTCTTCAGGTTTTCTATTTCCATCTTTGCCTCATTTTGTGCCTTTTTTATTGTTTCTATTTTAGCTTTTATTTCAGCTTTTATTTCAGCTTTTAGTTCCTGGCATGTTTCTTTCATAGATTTTTTCATCTCTTCCAATTTTTTGTTTGTATTTTCTTCTATTTCTTTAAGGCTATTTTTCATATCTTCTTTGAGAACTTCGATGATCATCAAAAAGTAATTTTTGTTGTTGCTCCCTTCTGTTTCCTCTTGATTGCTCAGTTCAGGTCTTTTATATGTAAGATCGCTACTCTCTTCTGGAGTTACCATGTTGTTCTTTGTATTATTATGTAATTTTTGCACTGACGTTTGCCCATGGCTTCAGTGGTTCATGATTAGATGGCTCCTGGTCAGTTGTGGCACTCGGGCTTGTGTGCCTCCTGTCACCTCTCTGGGTAGGGTCTGAATCTACCCTTCAGAGACCCCAGAAGTTATCTATTCACTCAGTTAGAGGTCGAGGTGGGAAGCCGTGCAAATTCGCTCAGTAGCAGCTGTGAGTATGGTGACAGGCAGAGTTCATCTGCCCCTGCTACAGATGCGCTGGGACTCTGCAGACAGCACCTGGTCCTGGAAGCCAACATTTATTCTTCTGAATTATGTACATAGAATGTCATCCTATTTTATAGCTTTACTCAATTTCTTTAAACAAATTTTAAAATTTTCTTTGTACATCTCTTTCAGAAACTTTTGGTTAGATTTATCTTTTGTATTTTGTCTATTCAGTGCTATTAGAAAAGTTATAAAAACTTTAAATCCAGTTTTCTGTATTTCTAGTGTAGGGAGATAAAATCTTTTGTTATGTTGATCCTGTATCCCACAGTCTGGTTTAGTTCATTTACTACTTGAGTGACTTTGCCCTAGATCTCATGATATGTTCTAAGTCACTTCCTATTTAGATTTGAACAAAGTCCTTTGTTTGTTCTCTTCCCCTCTGAGAGCTTGTTATTCCTTCTTCCTGCCTAGAGAGACTGGGTATTATTCTTTCATTAATTATCTTGTATGATTTACTGATGATAGCATAGAAAGAGAAAAATTCACTTTACACAAAAGGAAAAAACATAATATTTTCCTTCACTAAGTACAGAGTTTTTACTTGTGGTAATGATCTGTTCACTAGCATGTCCTTGGAGATTCAGATAGGATGAGTGAGTTGTGTGACTAGTTTATTCTTCCTACTATTGTGATATGATATGCCACAAATTCTTAACAATTCCCATAATGAGAAACATAGGTTGCTTCTAGTTTTTATATACGTAAAAGGTTTTTTTAAAAAATAGTCTGTGTGAAGCCTAGTCTTTATTATAAGCTCCCAGTAGTTAAATTGTTTGATTGTATTGCAACTACAGATCTACCTTTATGAGGCATTACTAAATGACCTTATACAATAGCTGACTTCATATTTTTTATTCCTAAAGTAATATTTAAATATTTTGGTTTTATGTGCATTTTTTCTAGCTTCTAATCTTTTCTGACATCTTGTGATTTACATCTCTAATTGTTAATAGTCATCTTCTTTTAAAATGCTTATTTGACATCTAGCTATTGTGAAATACCTTTTCACATCCTTTGGTCAGTTTGTAATTGCAAAGTGTTCTTAAATTTTGAGAGCTTTTGTTCTTTAATATATTTACATTTGCTAGATAAGATGGTTTATAATATTTTCTCTCAATGTGTAATATCTTCCATTCTCAATTTAGATATTTTTCAAAACAATAATTTTTACATTTTGATGCATAAGTCTGTTCATTAAATGTACATGAAACTGCTACTTTGCACTAAACTTCTTCTTCGACTACACTGAAAACCAAATGTAACTCCTCCTAGTGCCAAATTCTTTATTACTGGCAAGAAAGCAAGCTGTTTAATTGATTAGAAAAATGATAGCTAGCTGTTCAAACATGCCCTTTAATATTGGCATATTAAGTTCCTCCATGTTAATCCTTACACAAAAACATATCTTGAAGTAATGTGATTTGTGCTAATTAGTTACTTTTACATTATTTTTTCTATCTGGCCTCTGTGACCTCTTCTAATATGAAACTTCTCTCTGAAATGGTTACTCCTCTCTTGTTTTTATTTTTTCTATTTTTTCAAAATTATATATATATATGTCTCAATTCCATTGCTTAGATCCTTGAACACTTGGCTGTATTCTATTATTTAAAAATATATAAAAACACATATATCCAAGCAACATTATACAGTCTGAGCAAGTTCCGTTTATGGTTTTAGGAAAACACATACATAAAACAAATTTTAAAAAGGCCATTAATTAAAAAAAAATCAAGAGAAAGGTGTGGGTGCTTTCAGAGGCCATTGGTTTTGGATGCCCCTGAGCTGACATTCCAGGTTCTGATTGTCCTAATATTGATGCTGAGAACCATACTCTTTCAGGTTCTTTGGAAAAACAATGTGATCTCTTAGAGGTATCTCTCCACCCTCCATTTGTATTTTTAAATAATTCTATTTATGTGTATGTGTCTGCATGTGTGTCCATACATATGTGCAGCTTCCCCCACAGGTCAGAGAAAGACATTGGAATGCTTGGATCTGACAGTCCACACAGGTATGAATCACCCAGTGTGGATGATGGGAAGTAATGCCTGTCCTCTGCAAGAGCCATAAGCTTTCTTAAGCAGTGAGCCATTCCTCCAGCTTCTACTTGTATTTGGTGGGATACAATATTTCTAAAATCTGAAACTAAAAATTAATTCAATTTCTATTTTGAAACTAAATTGTGGGCAATTTTATCCTTTGAAAAAATATTAGATTATTATTTTTTCTTTATGAGCTATGATTTGGGTATCAACGCTAAGAAATTTTTGCATTACAATAAATATCAAATAGGTTCTCCTTGTTTTTCTTAAAGATTTTATTAGTTTTGTGTTTAAATACATGACAAATTTTAAGTTAATTTTTATAAGATTTCCTCACACATTCTTTATTATTTATGAGTGTCCAATTGATTCAGCAATATTTGGAAACCCCCCTTTTTTTTCTCCAATGCGTTAGTTTTGCGTATTTTCAGGCATGTTTGTGGATCTCTGTGTTATATGTGTGTTCTATGACCTTGGAGTTCCTATCTATTCACTACTTAGTTGTGATTACTTGCACATAGTATGCAAACCTGAATAGACAAACTTCTCAGTGTCATTTAAAAAATATTGTAAATATTTTTCTTTTTGTTGCCATATATTTTTAAATAACCTTGCCTGTATTTCCAAATGATTTTTCTCTATTTTTGTTACAATTTTGGGTAAAGCATATACTCACTTCTGAAAAGTTGACATCTTTGCTAATGTTTAGTTACTATGTGTCCTAACTAGATTTTTTTTTTTTGTTACCAAATATTAGACAGAAATAACTTGGAGATTGGTCCTACTTTGGTTCAGGGTTGGAAGGAGCTAAGTCTGTGGCTATTTCACCCCAAGCAGTTGGACAGAACATCAGGAACAAAAGCTCTTTATATCTCTGTATCTGGGAAGCAGAAATAGGGTACAAGAGACTTGAGGATACAAGCTAACCTTCAAATATTCTCCTACCACTTCCTATCATCTTCTTGTTGACTCAGGTTCTGCTTGCAGGTTAATTTTATTTAATCAAATCCATCTTTAAATTGTTAACAAAACCAGGAGGAAAAAGTGCAATATACTTTAAAATAATATTCTACAACAATTGTATGCCTGGGTACATTCATTCTGAAATTTAACTTGTGTGTATAATTTTACATGTGAATAAATACAGAGTGGAACGAATCATAAATTATTTGAAGAAAGTTTGAGGCTAGTTTTTAGAGTTTTTTAAAAATCTTATTAGATTTATCTGAAGCAGTGCTCAGTTATGGATAGCTCTTTCTTATGACTCAGAAGAAAAATTTCCACACTATGGTGTTTATTCTACTCCAGATATTATGAGCTTGTTCTGTTTGTGTACAGAAACCAGATTCCATTTCTAGCCACTAGTGTGCTATGAAGACTATTCACACTCATTGTGGTTATTTCAGAAACATTTCTCAGAGGCAGATAACTCTGAGCTCTATGGCTGAGAAGCTGTTGTGTATAGGAAGCTGTTCTGCCTTGGACATTGTGCTGTGAAATCTTGCCCTTGTGGTCTCTTCAGACTCTTTGACTCAGTGTCAGCTCTGGGAATTCTTCAGGCCACACACTTTCCACTTTCCTGTACTGTGGCACTAAAGTGTTATTTCCAGGCAATAATCTAAGAGTTTTAATAGACTCATTTGTTTCATGCCTGGTAGAGATGACTCCTTCAGAATTTAATGGCCAGGGTATTGAAAACTTTTTATTATAATTTTTCTCATTTCTAAGTTAGTTTACTGCTGTTTTGCTTTGGTTTGGTTGTTTTATGTGTAACAGTAAATCTTGACCAAAATTGAAGTCTGACAACTCCAACTTATTAGCAATAATTTATTAATTTCTTGTTACTGCTCTAACAAATTAATGTCAGTAACCAAGAACATAGGCTTATTTTGTATTTCTGAAGTCTAAAACTATGATATTGGCAAGGTTGTGTCCATGACAGGCTGTGTGGAATAGTCCATTTCCTTCATTTTGCAATATTCAGAGTTCAGGGTCATTTCTTGAATATTAACACCTTCTTGTGCCTTCAAAATGAATCATTCCTTCATCTGTCTCCATTGTCTTGTCTCCTTTGTCTGCCATGTATCCTTCTTTCTCACAAGGCTGTAGTCAAAAGTTTCTGTCATGCCAGAACCTCTCAAAAATCCAGCACCTGCTTCCCAAATAATTGACTCTGAGGTTTATTATTACTTGTAATGCTCAGCCAATAGTTCAGTCTTGTTTCTAATTAGCTCTTATGCTTAAATTAACCTGTAATTTTCATTTATAAACATAAATAAACCATGTGGCTTGGTATCTTTTCTCAGTTCAACGTCCTTAACTTGCTTCCTCTCTGTATGGCTGTTAACTGTGTCTCTGCCTTTCCTCTTTCAAGAATTCTCCTAGTCTGGTTGCTTTGCCTATACTTCATGCTTGGCTTCTAAACCAATACCAATGAAATCTTTAAAGTGAATAAAGGCCCATTATTACACTGGGCATAGTTAGATAATTTAATATGATCTGCTTTTCTAAATATATTTCCCCATGCCTACAACCTTCTTCATTTCCTTGTGTAGTGTAATATATGGAAGGGTGTGATAATCAGGACATAAACACCAGTCAGCATGATTTTCAGCTTCCACATACTACAAATTCATTTAAAAATATTTTCTAAATTAACAACTAGATGTTTATAGTTATATATGCCTTTTCTCTCTTTCTGGTGAATAATTACTTTACTTTTACCTGATATTTGCAATATCCACATATAAAAATATTTATTTAATATCTATTGTATGACAAGTGTTATCTACAAGTAAAGATTAATATATGCTATGTAGACTATTTTAAGTGAATATATATTAAATATGTTTAGAAAACATATTTATGTAGCAAATGACTTTAATAACTTAAAATATATGTGATGATGACAGTGATCTTGCATGTTAAAGTTTTAAGCTAAGTTCCAATGTATTAATATCATCATATGTTATTTTATATAATTTAACTAAAGAATATTGATCTTATTTGAGTTACAAGTTTATTACATACATAGCTGCTATACCTTTGTGTTTTCTTAAATGCAGATTAGTTAAATTGCTTTCAGGTGAGATATGAAAGATACAGAAGAATTTAGAATAACTACAAAAATAAATTTTAATCAACCTGTTATATTACTACAGTAATTAAACTTCGTTAAAAAACCCCAAAACTTTGTATACAACTTATAAACTTGTGTTTTTATTTCTTTATAGTATCATGGTCAAGACATAGGATTAGAGTTACAAAAAAACAAATTTCAAAGATCTTCAATCTTTTATCCCTGAAATTTAAAACATTGACTACCTCCTAAGATAGCTTTGAGGTTAAATGACATGATATGTATTCGTTATGCTTGCAAGGGTGTTGAACCTCTGGACAATGTAGCATGATTTTGTCATCTGCAAAGTTTACATCCAAGAACCACTTAAACAAGTTAACACACACACACACACACACACACACACACACACACACACACACACACAAACCTCTAGAGCTGAGAATATGGCACAGTAAGTGAAGAGCGTGCTCTATAAACATAATGATCTATCTGAACTCAGATAACTTTTACTCATTGAAAACACTAGTATTGATGGTGAGGATATTTGATCCCATCATGTGGAGGTAGAGAGAGGAAGTTACTTGGGGAATCAGTGACCTCTAGGTTTACTGAGGGACAAGGTGGAAATTGATTAATAAGAGTACCAAACATCAAACTCTGACCTCCACATACAAAAACATGTTCACAAAATTGATTAATAAGGGTACCAAACATCAAACTCTGACCTCCACATACAAAAACATGTTCACAAAGACACATGTGTATAGTCAGATAGGAATCTCATGTAATGACGGTACAGCTTACTTAAAAATGAATCAGGAATTTTGCTGAACAATGATTATTTTTTTTTTTTACTGGTTGTGATTTATATGCAGTTAAAAATGATACGGTGTTATTTCCCAAGTTTCTTACAAATGCTTGTCATTTCTGTGGCAAATTTTGACCTGATATTTTGATGATTGACCATGTTTAAATGATGGTTGCTTTGGGTGTGCAAATTTAGTGACTTTATTGTACATTCAGTGTATACATGTAGTCCCAGCAAGGATAGCCATGACCTGCTTCATTTTAGACAATGCTCTAACAAGAGTTCTATCTTCTCCCTTCTAGCTCTCAAAATTCCTGAAAAGAGGAGCAAATCAGTGTTTTATGACAAATGAGCCAGTAAATAGGTATTCATAGCCACAGTGGTTGGCTCCTCAGAAAGCTCTGCTTGATTTCTTAACATTTGTAGTCAGTTATTAATAGCCAAGTTCTAAATGTCATGTGAATGTATTAGCATTTAAAAGAAAATTTATTTTACGATATAGTTTTCATGTACATGTGTTTTGCTTTCTTCCTAGAGGTTCATTTATGTAGGCCTTGATACTGATTTAGCTACAGTGTCAAATTGCTTATTTATGATAATACATTTTTTTCTTGAATAGAATTCCTTGTGAAATCCACTACTTCTCTATCTGGCCCATACAACCCCTTATCTTATTCAAAAACTATAAAAGCTGTAGAAAACAACTGTACAGTTAGTTGTTTAGGTAGTTAGTGGTTAATATTTACATCTAATAGTGTCTGAGCTCTCACACCCAACCACCAACCAGAGATGGATCAATATATTCTATATTTTGCACTGTTCTATCGTCTCTGGTAGCTTACCAGGTTTTCCAATTTATCCTATAGGCAACATGACTTGGAAACTTTTGAAAGTTGGTGCTGCTTATTCCTTGCTCTTATGCTGATCTCTCTTAACTTCTCAAAGTATTGTTAGAGCTATTAGAAATGAGTGAACTATGCTTTTCTATGATTCTGCTTCATTCTCTGCTCCTAGAATGTTCCTATTAACTCCTGATATCATCTATTCAATAACACTTATTTAAGGCTATTTGGGTAAAAATCATTTTTCCAGGATAGTTATGAAAATGTGTAATGTTAAACTTTATACCTACTTAGACTCATTCAGGCCAGTAGTATAACTAGCATAGTGAAAGCAAGGATAGCAGGTAGCAATAAGCTCCTGAAGTCATGCCATTATTTTTCTGTTTAGTTTCTGTGTAGATGATTTGTCCAGTAGAAGTAGGATGTTAAAGTCTCCCACAATTAATGTGTGGCATTTGGAATGTGATTTTTTTCTTTAATAATGTTTGGGGTTTTTGTTTTGTTTTGTTTTTTACAAATGTAGGTGCTCTTGTGTTTGGGGCATAGATGTTCAAATTTGAAGCATAATCTTGGTGGATTTTTCCTTTGATGGATATAAAATGTCCTCCAATTCTTTTTTTAAGTTAATTTTAGTTGAAGTCTATAGTATTAGATATTAGGGCCACTATGCCAACTTGCTTCTTCTGTCCATTTGATTGAAAATTTTTCCCAACCCTTTACTCTATCTTTGATATTGAGGTTTGTTTCTTATATGCAGAAGAAGGATGGATCCTGTTTTTATATCCATTCTGTTAATTTGTATCATTTTATTGGTGAATTAAGTCCACTGATATTAATGACTAGTGATTGTTAATGTCTAGTTTTTATTATTGTTGTTGATGGTGGTGGTGTGTGTGTTTGTGTGTGTGTGTTTTTGTGTGTTTCCCTCTGGTTTGAGATTATCTATTACTTGTACTTTTATGGGTGTAGTTAACTTTCCTGAGTCAGTTTTCCTTCTAGTACATTCTGTAGAGCTGTGTTTTAGATAGATGCTGCTTAAATTTGACTTTGTCATGAAAGATCTTGTTTTCTCCATCTATGATGATTGAACGTTTTGCTGGTATAGTAGCCTAGGGTTGGCATCCATGATCTCTTAGAGTCTTCAGGAAGTCTGTCCAGGCTCTTCTGGATTTTATATTCTACAATGAGATGTCAGATGCAATTCTGGTAGGTCTGGCAAAGGGCCTTTTATCTCAGATGGATTTTGTTCCCTGGATTATTCTTGGACTTGATTTTGTACCTCTTCTGGCAGACATTTACATTCAATTCTTAAGTTTATTCTTGTTGGATGCCAAAACAAAGTTATGTAATTCAATCTGATGAAATAATGTACTGAGTACTTCTGAACTCAGTGTTCTTTAAATCTGGACATGACCTTTGCCTTATTTTCATACTTTCCCATCATATAGTCTATGTGTCAGGTAATTGTATTTAAATTAATTTGTTCTTAGAAAGTTTTGGGAAAGGAATGTTCTATTTATATTTAGTATGTGCTTATTGGCAATTATATTATGTTTTTCTGAACTAATACAACTTTTCTTGAATCATTGCTTTCTTTGTTTCATTCATATATCAAAGTACACTGAAACTGAGGAAAAGTTGTCTGCAGCAGTAGACTGTAGTCTGCCCTGTTCTTTAACATCCCCAAATCCCAGGTCTCACAGACAAATACTCATTGGTTCACCCCATAGAGAGGAATTGTGCGAATCATCTACCATGGCCACTATCCAGTCTCAGACACATGGTTCATCCTGGGCTGCTTCCTCCTTCCTGCTTAGTGAATGTTACTAAATAAATGTCCTTGGCAGTTTTAACTATATGTGTTACAAGTAAGTAATAAATTCTGAGTCACTTCAATATGGCTCTGAAAACTGTCCTTTCTGGGGAATAAGAAATGAAAGAATTGATTATATTATACTCACAGGTCCTATAGACAGATGAAAAGTACTTCAGACTTGGGAACATGTAGGGAGATCTGCCAAGAGGCCAATTATACCCAGCAGGTGTTTATGAGAGTTGAGCAGAAAAGAGAGACAGAGAGAGTAGAGCACAGCCCCTCTGGGGAGCACTACAACAGGAGGAAAATTTAGCATATACAAAAAGATATATGGACATCTCACTCAATCAATTGTATCTAATTTAATCAGAGAGATGAAAAAATATGGAAGCTTGTGAAGAGCTTTATCTTAACCTGGTGACAAGCCTTATCACAGTGTTTTGGAAGGGTACCCAGTTTGTTTTGGGAAATGCTAAGATTTCAGGAGAACATGAATTTATAACATTTACAGTATTTCATTACTGTTTCCCTGTCTTTGCTGCATTAAAGACTAGCTTGGCTACATTATCTCAGGTGAATTTTTGTTGTAGTTGTTGTTTGTACAATGTCTTGACCTTTGAAAAGTGGTAGGAAGCTTAAACATTCATGTCCTTTGTAATACTGCAATGCAAAGTAGCTGATAATCTTCAAAGCTACTCCTTCATATTTGTGACAATGCCTCTGCATTCACATACAACCTATCTTGTAGAAACAGAGGCACTATCATTCTCAGGAGTAGTAATCATCTTCACTCAGATATACTGTGTGAGTCTGGTATCACTCAGTTGCATCCTTTTCACATTTGATCTTTTTGAGAGAAAGCAAAAAAAAAAACCAAGATATTGAAGAGGTGTGACAAGATTTTTGAACAGAACTAAAGTAAGCTATGTTTTTTTTCTCGTGAGTATTGAATATGGGTGATAAGATCAGTTCTTCCTAGGCTACGAAGATTTGCATTTCCGTCTCTATGCTATGATTTTGTTTGCTCCCATTTTGTTTAATCTACTTATCAAATACCTGGGAACTCTATTTGTGAATTCTATTCTGCACTAGGTCACATAAATAAGTTTCTTAAGCTAAGTAAAAAGCCCAAAATTGTAATGTCTTGAAGGACAATAGGCACAGCTAGCAGTGATTTTTTTTGCTCAGTTTTGTGTAAGGCATCATGGATGCAAAGATTTTCCTTGATTCCTATTTATTCAGAGTAAATAGTAGTTATTAAATAATCAGAAATACCTCTTTTATTGCTGTATACCAAAACATCAATGCCTATTCCACTGGATGTCATTCAGAACAAGCAATGATTTTAAACCAGATTGTTGCCTTCATGTATTTAATATTAACACAGTATGTAAGGGTGTCAGAAATAAGACTATGAACATCAGAATCAAACAGTTTTATCCAATATTTATTAAACATATTGTGTTGGGATTTCCATAGACTTATTTAGCTATCAAACTGTTCTAAAACAATATTTGTACTATTTTTAAATCCCAAGCCCAATAAAAGAGAAATCCAAGCACAATACTTTTTATTAGAAGCTTTAAATAAAAAATACGTTTATACTCTAGCATATGATCCATCTGAAATGAAGACTGAGCTGCCATTTCCTGTGCTTTTCAATTTATGTCTTGACTCAAATATGAAAACAAGCTTATAATAGTCAACACAGCAGTTTCTACTAGTAAACTGTCAATCTTGGTTGAAAGAAAGTCCTAGTATGGTCAATTTCTCTAGTCAAAAATATAATTATAAGCTTATGTAAATGTTCTTGTTGGGACTGTGTTTGGAGTATCCCCCAAAGGCTAGTATCTTAAGAACTTGGTTGTCAACTGATGGGCACTGAGAAGTGATTGGATTCTGATACCTCTGAGTTAACAAAAAAATAATTTCTTGATAAACTCATAATTGAGAGGTAATAGGACTGAAAAATGGGGCCTCATTGGAGAAAGTAAATGCTTATCTTTAATTGTGTATCTTGATCCCAGGCTCTTCCTTTGTTAGTCTCATTGCTTCCTGTTCATCATAAGATATCTTGCTCTGATTGGCCATCCAGGGTAGGGACCCAGAAGCAAGAGAACCAAGTGAACTAGAATTGCTACAGCTGTCAAAATTAATTTTAACTTTTATGCTAATTTGAATATTTTGTCACATTGATGAAAATGATCACATCCACAAATGGAATTGATCTTTATTTTTTATATTTTTTGTTATATTAAACAAATATCAATATTTATCCTCTTAAATACCTCATAGGTTATATATATGTATACATATATATGTATATTAATCAAAAAGTCTTCCTGCGTACCTTTTAATTAGTTTTTGAAACACTGTTTGTCAGAGTCAATCAAGCATGAAATCCATTGGAAGGTTTGTTACTACCAAGACTTCTTACCACTATACTAGGAGTTCTGATTTAATAGCTGTGACATGACCTGGAATTTGCATCCTTCACATGTTCCCAAGTGATACTGTTCTTGCTGGTGCAGAACTATTCTCAGAAATCATATACCAAGGTAATCTCTGGGTTTCAAAATTGTCAATAAAATTTCCTCTGCTTAAAACTTGGAGTTGGGAATTGTTAACAACCATTTGCTGTAATATCTATGAATTTGGTGTTATAGTGGTCATGGTGGCCACACATAAATATAGTTACTTCACAGATAAAATGCAATAAAATAGACATAATCCTAGTACAGTGCAGCAAGAATATACTTTTAGGGACTGATGCAATGGAACCATCAACAGAGTGTTTGCTATGTAACCATAATAAGTTCCACTTGAACTCCCAGTTCCTGCTGAAAAGTGAGTTTAATAGCCAAAGCCTGTAATTCACCACTGGGGATACAGAGACAGGGGATCCTGTGGGTTTCCTAACAAGCCTGAATTGGCTAATTTTAGGTTCAGTGATCGACCTGCTCTCAAAAAGTAACATGGCGAGTGACTACTGACATAAATCTCTGTCCTTCACACAAACATGGACACAAATGCATAAGTACCAACACACAGACACACACACACACACACACATAGACACACACACACACACACACACACACACACACACACACACACTACAGATTCTGGAAAACAAGTGAAGAAAGCAACTATTCTGAAATTAGGTTGTTCAAATCAATTGACCTGCCTGGCCACAATTCGAATGTTAGTGTATGTGATCCTTAGTTTTAATGTCATCTTGTCACAATCTATAATCACCTAGAAACTGAGTCTTAATTCAGTTGTTCAGATTAATTTGAAATGTGGATATCTCTGATGGCTCGATTGTTTTATTTGATATGAGAAGAAACAGTCTAAGACTGGGTACCACCATTCTCTAGACTGGGCCCTAGAGTGTATAAGAATGGAAAATAATGGCTGGGTGCTAAGAGTGAATGTGTTTATTCTCTACATGTTCTTGACTATGGATGTTATGTGAAAAGTGTTCAAACTTCCTGCTGTGGTGACTTACTTCTTCATAATGATAGGAATATGCCCTGCAATTGAAAGTAAACCCTATGTGTTGGCTACTTTTATGTCAACTTGACAATTTGGTCATTTGAAATGAAAAAAACTCAATTGAGAAAATGCCTCCCTAAGATTCGTAGGGGCCTTGAAGTTGGCACAAAACATACCAATATCATGTTCTCAAAAAAAGGAGATGTAATTGCCCCAGGAGAACAAAGGTCAGAAAATAACAGACAAAAAGACAGGGGATAGATGATGACGGGAAGGGTAAAGAAGAAGGGAGAAGAGGAAAGAGTAAATGTCCCAGAAGGACAAAGAACTGCCTCTAGATAGAGAGGAGACGGGCAATAAGTGAAGACAATGGGCAAAAGATAATTTACAAAGGTAAAAGAGGAAACCCCAGGTTAATATGCAGTGCTTGACTTTGATTGGTCATGTTAATTAAGATAGCTGCAATGGGGGCTGGAATTGCTCAACTTCAATTCTTTGATAGCTGGAGCTTGATAGTGGGCCTCAGGAGGAGGAAGTGGCCAAATAAGGGCATAGACCTCGGTGAATAGCTTTAGTAATGTATCCTACCAGCTTTTGTTTTGTTTTGCTTAGCAAGAAAGAGGGAATATGGGAGGGGAAAGGCTACTTGGGTCAACTAGAGCCCTTCAAGATCAGGCTTTGGGGACATCTATATGTCATTTTATTAATTAGTCATTGATAGGGAGGGCACAGCTCATTGTAGGTGGTGCTACCTTTGGGCTGGTGGTCCTAGGTGCTATAAGAAGGCAGGCTAAGCAAGCCAGTAAGCATCACTTCTCCATGGACTCTGCATCAGGTCCTCTTTATGTTTCTGCCCTCTTTGAGTTCCTGACCTGACTTCCCCTATGGTAAGCAAATACGGAAGTATCAGGCAAATAAACCTTTCCTCCCCCAGTTGTTTTGCTCATGGTGTTTCATTATAATAATAGTAATCCTAACTAGAACACCGTTTTTGGCCTAAGTTGATTTTTATCAGGGTGTTTCATTGCCACAACAATAGAAGTAGGATAATGTCTAAGAATCCCTTTGTACCTTTCTACTAAAAGCTGAGGCTTTGTTGTTATTTTGATTTTCGACTCTGAGTGTTTTCAATGCATATAAGCTCAACATAGAAAGAATCAAATAAAGGAATGATTTTCTGGAATAGATTTATGTCAAAAAGAATTGATTTGCACATGTATTTAACACACTCTCTGCTATTGTTACTTACAATCTTGGCAGAAGACTAAAAATTTTCCATCATCATTCTGCTCAAAGCAGTAAATAACATATTGTGTTACTTTTAGTCTATCTTCATTTCCAGAATAGTATTGGAGAAATTTTTATTGTTACATACTCTAATCTATTTGATATATTATGAATCTTGTTTGATGACCAATGATGTAACTAAGAAATTTAATGTATTAAAATTTCAGGATGATGACAATGAAAAGTTTTAGAATTAATTATTGAGATAATGACTGAGCATACTTGTTGTTGTCTGTGATATTCTGCTCTTGAAAATCCAATCCTATTTTCACTTTTGAAGCTCTCTGAAGAAAATCACAAAATGTTACACAGCAGAACAAAGTAGGTGAGAATGGTCAGTTAAGAGAGTTACACAAGTATCGATATTGGGGATTATCTGTGTCAGCAATTACAGAGAAAGGTTAACAAGGTAGAAAAATCTAAAATGCAACAACAAAATAAATGTCATCAAATTAAGGTTAGGGTTAGGTTACCTGTACATATAAACCAACTGCAAAATTTCAATAACTAATACAGTTTTGGTTCTCTTTATTGATGGTCTTGACATGACTAAGGCAATTGAGCTTTATGCTATAGATGCCTTCATTTGTTGTTGTAATTCTTATCCATGAATATTTATTTTTAAGGCTGAGTATCAGAGACCTCTGAAACAATGCAGAGAAATAATAGCATACCATAGATCTAGGCATTCTACCTATGATTTTGGAAAGTACTTTGGTAGACCACAGGAATCTCCTCATTATTATAAACATCTACAGAACAGACAAATAGACTCTATTTGAGATTGGGGTAACCAATTGTTGTTGAATGATTATTTACTCCAAATAACAATGAAAAAACAAGCAAACTGCCAAAGTCATTGATGAGTCCAAGGTACATTCTTAAATTTCATTCTACAGATTAAAGCTCAGCTGGAGTTGGATTCTGCTGAAGAAAGCAGTTTGGGGCTTTTTAATCTTCCTTGTTTTTTTGTTTGTTTGTTTTGTTTTTTGAAGTCAGTCTCTTGTATGAAGAACTTTTTGGTAGGTTCAGCAAGGGCAAAGATCAACTATAGAAATATAACATGGAAATTATTTTAACAATTGTTGGTAGGACATGGGACACAAACAGAAAAAGTGATAGTCAAGCAAAATAATCAAAGATAGTCCTTGAGCCAAAGTCAATGTGCTTATGACGTAGTTATTTTGCAAACTCTTGTGAATTTCATGTTTGGGCCATCAAACAGAAACTCAAGTGACCAGGGCAGATGCTTGCTCTGTCAGGAGGTTAAAGTACAAAAGCACACACTTTCTCTATCTCTATCAATTTGTTTCAACTATAAACCAAAGGAGAACTAAACTAAACAATACCTACCTTCTTACTTTCTGATTTTCTATTTAGTTTCCTATCTTTATACATATAGACTAATGCAGGTTTTGGACCTCATCAGAGAAGTTTCTTTATGTAGTAAACAACATTATAATGCAGAAATTCACAACTGGTTAAAGTGCAGAGAACAAGTGTCTAGAATCCTTAGCCTCAAATGGGACATCTGTGTCTCGATCCAAAGACCATCTTAGAAAGGGAAGTAGAAAGCTTTTAAGAGCCAGAGGCCAAAGAGAACCAGACAAAACAGTGTATTCTAGACATGCCAGGACTGCTGAATTTAGGAACAGCAGCTGTGGTTGCTAGTACACAACCCAGAAATTATTGAGGCTGTGAATCTTAAACCAGAGATGAGGGAGGGATTCACAAACTCAATAGCTCTGAAGAACTATTGACAGATGTTGATTCTTTGGGGGAAAGAGTATCAGTAATTTTAAACATATGAGCCCTGGTAGATTGTCAGAGCTCCAATATATGGGAGCTGAAGGTGGACCTGGAAGAAGTGGATGGTGTATAAAATTCTAAAGGATATAACTGTATGTAGGTATGCAGATATAGATCTGAACTCAATCTGGTAGGTGTTGTAGGAAGCATTGAAGATATGATGTACTGACATCAACACTAAAGGAAAGAGTTAGAAAATCTGGAAGTTAAAGTTCAAGTGCAAACAGACAGATGATTCACACAACTTGTCTCTTCTGTTAGGGGGAAAATATGGATGTAATTGTATAGGAGACTTAGAAATGAAAACAACACTAAGAAAACTGTAGAGATGAAGAGACAGTTTCTGTTACACTGCCAGTTACTCAAATTACATTTGATCTGTGATTTAAGTAAATGAGCTTAATAGAGACAGCTAAACCATTTGTTTTATGAACTACTCTGAGATTTCTGGAATGAGCCTTATTCCTCTAAAGTGAATAAAGTACTATGTATAACATATAGCTGTACTTCAAGTATGATGTGGCATGATGGAAAGAACTCCACCTGGATTGTAGTAAAGCCTTAAAGCCCAACCTGGGTGACATACCTCTTCCTATGAGGCCATGTTTCCAAATGCTTCCCAAATAGTTCTACCAACTACGAACCATGTATTCCAATATATGAGCCATGGCAACTATTCCTATGGAAATGGGCAATTCTTCAGAGTGTGTAGTCTGCTCACATTAATTTCCTTTTTGTGGCATGCTGGCATAGCTGAGCAGTTGCTGTATACGCTAAGATTCCTGTTTTGCTGAAGTATTAGCATTCCACAGGGAAACAGGATGGTAGGTTGTGTTTACATGACAGGGGAAGAAACCAATTGACATCGTGACAGTCAATTCTGTACTTCTATCAAATAAAATTTTTAAGGATTTGGCATAAACCTTTGAAAAGCTGCAATTTTAATAGAAACAGTCATGTAGTTTTAAATATAGCACCCTTGGGCCCTGCTTCTATTACTGAAAAACTCAGTGTCCCTTACAGCAAGTCAGTATTACAAATATTGGTGATAAGATTCATTCAGTATTTAGCATTTTGACAATTCTAAGAGAAAACATACTTGCCATCATGTACATTTGCCAAGCACTGGAATATTTTAGGTGTAGTTATACTAAGTATATACTTAAGCACTTGAAACAACTACTCACACAATTCAAAGTTTTAAAATGTTATACATATTTTACCCATGATGCCTAGTACCTCATATGCTGTGAGCCTGATTTAGTAAAAGAATATTGCAGTCTGCTTAAGAAAGAAAGATGATTATCATATGTAAATTTGACATAACAGATCAATTATCAATTTAGGTTACAGAATCATGTTAGCAAAATGGGAATGTTAAGACAGTTTGAACCATCAGTGTAAAAGATCAGACACAACTATGAAGTTCTTTATAAGCAGACAAATTGAATTAACAGTGAAGGTACTGTTATGATCTAAATATACAGTGTCACCCTGTGCTAATGTATTTGCTGATTGCTCTTCAGTTGGTGCTTCTTTGAGAGGGTATGAACAAGCTGGATGATGTAGATGATGGGGCCACTACTTTGAAAATTATACTTGGTTCATAGTGTTATCTTTCCTGCTTCATGTTTAAGATGCAGTGCACACTTTTAATCCTAGCATTGTGGAAACAGAGATAGGCAGATCTCTATGAGTTCAAGGCCAGCCTGGTCTATGGAGCTAGTTCAAGGATGGGCTCTAAAGCTACACAGAGAAACCTTATTTCATCCCCCCCCCAGATGATATCATCAGATTTTTTTCCATACTTTGTCTTAAATAGTTTGAGTTCTTGAAATTATAATTATGCCATTTTCCCCTGACTTTCTTTAGATCCTCCCATGTACCACCACCTGTTCTCTTTCAAATACATAACTGCTTTTCAATTGTTGTTGCACACGCACACACACACACACACACACGCACACACACGTGTGTGTGCGTGTGTGTGTGTGTGTGTGTGCGTGTGTGTGTGTGTGTGTGTGTGTGTGGCAACAACACAGGTTTTATTTCTTGGAAACTGATTCAACCTATAAACAGTAAATTAATTAGTGTACCTCTCTCTTCCTGTCAATTAGGGCTGATGTTTTAAGGGAGTGCACATACCTTACAATTTCAAGTACTCATGCATGTCTATGTTGTTCTAACAATATCAAAAGTCATTGGCCTTTGCTTATATAATTGGTCTCCTACTCAATTTGGGTTTCACATATTTCTCTCAAAATTCTTGTTTCTAGAAAGAGATGAGTAGGTTATAACTAAAAAAATTTCTGCTGATGCTTAAAGTTGAATTGCTTGCCGAAAATCCTACATCAGTTCTCCCTTGTTTGATATAATTTAGTATCCCACTTTATTTCCATGGCTTTTCTTGGGCAACTAAGACTGTTCATTTGCTAGTAACAATTGCTAAAGATAATTTCGGTGGTGAACTTTTGTGAGTCTGAATCTCCTTTTCGAAATTGGATGTTGAGCATAAACTGTGAGCATACTTAGTTAGACATATCACTGCTGTTAAATGGAAATGCATGCCCACAAAGATTGCTACAAAATTTGGTAGTTTTAAGTTAATGTGCTTAATTTTCAGATATTTTGTCACTGCTGTTCAAAAGTTGTCTTTAAGTATCCTTTTACCAGCTTACTACTCTACTATCCCTCAAACCTCAAACCAAATTTGAATCTCACTTTGGCGCTAGTCTTCCTGAGCAAAGATGAGAGGCACTCTTTACCTGTGAGTACTCTCTACTGAAATGTAGAGTGTCCTTCGAGATAGCATCACATTTCTGTTTTTCAACCTTTGGTCATTTTTCTGCATTGTTTGGTTACTGTGCACTTTACATCAGCTACATTCCCAACATTTTTCTTCTTCCTTCCTGTGCAGATGATGCAGTGTGCATGCAGGGGTCTGAGGACAACTTGCATGAGTAGATCTTTTTATTTTTTTTTTTACCTGTTGAGTCATCTTATGTATATCCCAGTACAAAATGCTTCTTTCTTCTTCTTTCATTCTTCCCTTCTCTTCTTCCTTTCTTCTTTCCTTTATTTCTGTGCTATTCAATTAAACTTATTTGCCAAAATTCTAAACAAAAAACAAACAAAGCCCATTGGTAAGAATGTTGCTTTAATGATTTTAGCAACCTCAAAAGTAGATGCTCATTTAGAAATTTTAACTCTAAAATCAGACTGTATTTATTTTGTGTTTAGAAAATATACTTTAGATACTTTCAAAATAATGCTTATTTGAATGTGATTTTGATATAAATCACAGAAACATTTTCTGAGACTTTCTAAACTTCAGGAGAAAAAAATTACTGGAAACAGTATTTAACTTCTTTGAACCATAACCCCTCTGTATCTATAATGACGTTTCGTGCCCAGGACAATAAAATTAGTTGCTTCGAGTGATAGATGTGCACAGAAAAATGAATTTCCTAGTAAAGCTTATTAATCTAGAAAGCATTTGAGTTGATTCGTTTTCCAGTAATGTCATGGAAAATTCAACCTTTGTACAAATTTATTACTTCTTTTAATGGGAATTAAAAATTAAATTAAAATATATTTAATTTTCTTGAAAATCTAGGAAAGATATAACATTCTTAACTTGTAGTAGAAAGGATGTGTAAAATTAAGTTCATCCACTGATAGCACTTGATTTTGTAGCAATCATTGGGGGCAGGATGTACTCATTCAGTTCTGCTGATGTGCTGAGCAGAGGTTTACTGTAATGCAGATAGAAGCTCAGTAGTCAATGTTACAATATGGGATTAAGATTCATAGTGTGACAACAAAAAAAATGATAGAGTAAGGCTGGTGGATGGGTTAGTGATAAAGACACTTGTACCAAGTCTGGTGAACTGAGTTAGATCACCAGAATACACATGATAGAAGGAAATAATTGGCTCCCCAAAATGTCCTTTCTCCCCATGTAGTATATATCATACATATCCACAAAACACAATAAATAAGTAATTATTATAAAAGGATTTTTTAAAATAAATTTTTTTGCTTGTTCTTATCAAACCAAAAATTGTCTGTTTACCAAAGCATGGATTTTCTAAATCAATTAAAAAAATAATTTCCTTGTTTCTAAATATGACCAGTCATCTCTCAAATTATACATGATTCTTCTAAAAGTGGGTGATCATACATAAATAAATACCTATTAAGTTATTATAAAGATCACTATTAACATATTTGTTCACACTTAGTTGCTAACTTTTTTGTTTGTAACATGACATACTAAGTCTTTAGAAGATGTCACTGTTGTTTGAATAGTGCAACTGAGACACACAAAAAAAATACAGGAGGATGTATGTGATCTTATTAAATCACTTCAGTCAATTCTCTGTCATATTTTTCTTAGCTTTTAGTTCTTTCAAACTGCTAAAGATAGTAAGCACAAAATTGCCCTACGAATTGGACTCTAAAGAAACTCAGGATTAATGAATCTTGATGCCTATTATATTTAGTCTGCTTGGGGTGAATAGTTTTATCTTCTTGGCAAGTGGAATTATAAAGTTCTAGTTCTATATTACTCCTGTTTTACATAAAATGTGAATTATAACATTTGAAGCCTGATAACTTCAAGTAGATAAATATAGAGGACTGGTGGTATATCTGAGAACAATGCAAGCTTGAACCTTCTTGTAAAACAACTTCACATTGTGGTGATATTTTACATATAAAATAAAACCTGAAATATCAAGAGATCAGTCAGGGTTAGCGTTACACAGTCAAAAACTAGACAGACATTTCATGAATTTCTTGATCTTTGAGTACTAGGCCAAATGGCTGGGCTTCAATGGCACACACCAGGAATCCCAGCACAGGAAAAGCCAGGAATGATGACCCACGCACTTAATCTCATAACTCCAGAGACAGAATTTTCTGTGTTTCTATGAGTTCAAGGTTGACTACCAAAAATAGTAGCTCATGCCTTTAATCCTAACCTAGATGGGATACAGCTGGCAGTAAAATATTTAAGACAGTATAGGAAGACAGCTCAGGGGAGAAGCATCCAGGAGGGAGGCTGAGGAAGTCGGAAGACAGCTGGGTGAGATTTGACTGTGGTGCTTCCTCTCTCTGATATTTCAGCCTTTTCCCAATATTTGACTCTGAGTCTCTTTCAGTACAATCTGAGTTAGTGCTACATCATGGTACATATAGTTTTAGTAATACAGAGAGTCAGGTCTAGCTTAAATATATACTGAATTCTATATATTTAACAATTTGAATTTGTACTTGTATATTTTATATGTGCGTCTTATTGGTTTATTTTGTATGTCTGTGTAGGTATGTTGTGTTGGTACATTTGTATGAAGGTGGGGACAGGGCATGCCATAATATGTGGAGACCAGAGAACAACTTTTGGGAGTCAAAAGTCTCCATTCACCATATATATTCTAGAGACAGAAATTAAGTCAGCTTTATTAGCAGGTTTCATTATCTGCTCAGCTGTGTCATTGGCCTCTTGTGACATAATTTGAAGGTTTTGTCTAACTTTTATTCTCTTAAGGAATTTCATATAATTTTATTAACATTTTTAATCATGAAATACTCAAGAACTATGAACTCATAACTATTTTGTAGACAATTTTATATTGCAATATTTGGAAGTGATATGTATTGTCAATAATAATTTAATCGGCTACATTTTTCTAAAGTATTACTTGGGATTTTTTGACTTATGTATCCAACGGTTTAATGTAATGTTTGAAATATTGCTGTCTTTATACAATGCTTGATTTGGAGATACAGAGATTTCCCAGGGAAGAAGTTTTTATGTTATTTTATCTTTAATTTTATAAGTACCATTCTGAGGCTGTTCCCATCATGACAGGATGGTGGCTGCTAACAGATCACATGTTCTTAAAACCAAACTTGAAAATCTCAAATGTTAAATTTAAATGAATTTTTTCCGTGGCATTTGTATAAGTCCATACCAATACCTGGACAAGAGAATCTGCTTAGTCTAGGTCAGGGTTCTCTCATCATCATAGGTATAACCTATTTATTTTGGATAATACATATTGAAATGAAAGCCTTTTTCCTCCTCTGTGTGTGTGTGTGTGTGTCTAACTGTGTGTCTCTCTGTGTGCTGTGTGCCTCTCTATGTGCCTTTCTCTGTGCGTGTTCCCCCCCCCACCCCGTGTGTGTAACTGTATCTCTCTCTTTCTCTCTCTCTCTCTGTATGTATGTGTAGGGCACACATCTGTGTTTCTGGGCATCAAACTTAGAGCCTTGCACATGGTACTCTACTACTATCACTATATCCCTATTCCATACAAATATTTAACTTTTGTAGAAGAAAAATATGTAAAGCTAGATCTACATACAACTTTAGATGGATATATAAGCTGACAAAGTTACTCCCATAATCTAACTTCTGGAAGATAAAAGCAGGAAGATCAGAAGTTTGAGGTCAGTCTTTGGCTACAAAGTAAGTGGAAGAACAGCTTGTGCTACATGAGACCAAGAAAGCCAAAAGCCAAAACAAAACAAAAAAAATTAAAAATCTTGGACCAATGTCAATTAATGACAATTCAGAATAAGTGTATGTTATTTGATTAAACAGTCTTAAATGTAAATAATATGCCCAAGTCTTGTCCCTGATGGATATCAAAGCCACTCATCCTTTTAAAATTAGTTCAGCCTACTGAATCCATTAAATATTGTGTGTATTTTTAGGAATTACCACTTGATATTGGATAACAAATTAGAGGTGTCTTGCCTGTGGAAGTCTGATCCCACTTTCTTGCCTGCCATTATTTTTCTTTAGTTCTTTAGCTAGGGGTAGAGACCCTGAGATTTCTTCTACCTACTTGGCATATAAACTAGTATTGTCATTGTTCAGTCTTTTTTAGTTACTCACACTATTGAGCTGTCCTGGGTAGAGATTCTCTGTCATATGGAAAAAACACAATCTCAAAAGCTTCCCAAAGGGACCGGGAACATTTGGGGCTGTAAAGGTTTGAGTAAGAATATTTCTCTTAGGGTCATGTATTTAAACCAGTGCTGCCCAGCTGGTAGTGTTGCCTGGAGAAGTATAGGAAGTGTATCTTTCCTGGAGGACAGATTTTAGTGATCCTTGAAAGCTAAACTTTCATGCCATTTCTGGATTATTCTCTTTGATTTTGTTTAGGACATGAACTCCCAGCTTGTTCTTCTAGCTACTGTACAAGCTACTATTTTGTCTTTGTCATCAAAACTCTAGCCTTATACAACTGTAGGTCTGAATACACTTTTCTTTATTTTTTAATTTCGAATAAACTCTTCATCCCTAATTTTGTGTTGGTCACAGAGTTTTATCACAGCAAAGGCAGAAGAACGTTTGCCTATGCTTTGGGCCCTACTTGTTCCTTCTGGGGAAGGGGAAAGAAGGTGTGGAGAACAAACAACAACGCCGACTTCTGGGGCTAGCTGAAACAAATGAGTTCAATTTATTGAGCCAGGGGGAAGGGCTTTGCTTTGCTGGAATCTGATGCTGATGCTATGGCATGGTCATCTCTCATGGCTCCAGGTCATTTTATAGTGGGACTTAGCTTCTGTTTCCAAGGCCTCCAGGCAAACCCCAGATTGGCTTAAAAGAAAGTGCTCACCTAAGGGACTCTCATGGCTATAAGGAAATGCTATCAGCACATGTTTTAAGGTACAAATTATAACCAGTTAAACTGGCACTTGCCCCCAGGCCCTTAAAGTCCTTTAGGGCCTATAAATCCTGTAAGTAACTAATACAGGAGTGCCTGCTACTCATCTAGGACACTTGAGTTTGGTCTGAATCACCCATGTAAAGTAGTCACTTCACATGGATGTTACTACCCTTTAAGTCCAACTTGCAGGGGATCCTATGCTTCTTATGGCCTCCAAGTATAGCCACTTACATGTAACATATATTCATTCATACATACAAAAAACACTAATCCATTCCCCACACACGCATAAAATTGTAAACTACAAAAAGCACCCAGGAATGAGAGAAAACCCTTGTGTAGCAGTGTCCCATAGTATAAAAGGACTCTGCAATGGAAAGTCATTGCTACCTTAACATTAGATGAGGCTTCCTGGCTATGTGCCTTAGAATAAAAGACTTCCAGCCAGAACCCATTCTAGATAGCAAGAAGGGATTGTAGCCTACAGACAGAGCTCTCTGAAGACTATTTTGATCTCTGCACATTGAATTCAAGGCTACCCTTGCTGTAAGCATTGTCTTTACATTGAGCCCAGTCTTTTGTTCCCTACTGAAGGTCTATCAGTCCTGTGTACTGAAGCAAAAACTGTCTTCCGTCACCATGTGTAAGCTTTTTAACATGGTTCAAATTTATCCCAAGTCCTTAAGGTCCTGTGTTAGTTTTAATTATCAATTTGACATAATGTATAATCACCTGGGCAGAGTATTAGTAAAAATTTGATTAGATTAGTTTAGCTTGTAGGCTTGTTTTGGGAGATAATCTTGATTAATTAATTGTTATGGAAAGACCACCTACTGTGGGTGGCATTATTTCTTGGGTTTGTATGTTGAATTGTATAAGAGAGAGAAACTGAACTGTGTACTAGGTATGTACGCATTCACTCTCTCTTCTTCATGGACTAGCTACTTCAAGATTATGCCTTGTCCACAATGACGAACTATAATGTGGCAAGGGGGCACTGTAAACTAAAATAAATCTTTTTTCTTACAAATGTTCATATTTATACTGAAAATAGCCAATCTCACTTTCATTTTCTTGCTGAAGTGTATATTTCTCACTGAGTTCCCCATCCATAGAATTTCTGACTACTCTGGCTTTTCTTACTAACTCCAGGAAGTCATCCTGCTTGTAATTTTCCACTTCACTTGGCACCTAGTTTTGCTCTGCTAAGTGGCCTGCTCTTTCTCATGTCCATTGACACAGCTGGCCTTTTATTTCAGGACTGTGATCAGAAGTCGTTGCTGAGAGACAGACTTTTGCCTATTCTATACAAATGATGTCCCCATAATGTCTTATAGTAACTTTATAATTTGTATCTATGATTTATTTCTTTAATTTACTTTTTATTTGTAGGTTGTCTCTACCCTTGGACTCTTCTAATAGACATAGCATTTTTAGTGAGACTTTTTCTTCTCCATCAGGACTCTCTTCTCCACCTACCATTTCCTACACCTAGAACTGCCCCCCTGTATATTGTAGATATGAAAAGCATTTTAAATAATGAACAAACATGTGTGTGTTTCCGAATGAGATACTTTTCTGTGTCTTAAGTCTGAGCACATGATTTCCATTTAAACTCTATCAAGAATCTTTAAAACGCAAGCACAATTGAAATAAAATCTTGAGTGAATTGATACCTTCTATGAGATATGACAACTTCAAAATTCAATACCTTAATCAGGCTCATGATTGAGAGACTGCAATAAAAACACTCTGGGTAAAATGGTTTATGCAGGGATTTAAATTGGCGAATTGGAAATAGTCAACAAAATGTCTATAGAAAATTTCCACCAAAAAAACGTTTCTTTGAAAGATAATTTGAAAATTAAAATAAAGTGAATAATATTATAATAATTTAAATTATTATTGTGAGATATTTTACATTAGACACTATATTACACTTAGAAATTTTACAGTTACTGGTAAAAATATTAATTCACAGTGTAAAAACAGGTTGAGGGAAAAAGGTTTGTGATTCCCAAAACAGTACGCAAAGCCTTTGGCAAACCTTTCACTGCTCTGGAAGTCTCTATGAGACATGTGTTTCAGAGTGAAGCTTCAGATTCAAACAGTATGCTAATAACACAGATGAAATAAGACAGCTCCATTCACAGTAAAATAATAAAAGAAAAAAAAAACCCAGCTCCATTCTGGCTTCTTAATTGGTCAGGCAGTATTCTTGGTCAATTTTTCTCTCTTAATCTTTGCAATAAAGCAAAGTTTATATGTATCATGATTCTCATCTCAGGCAAAAAGAAAACAGTTATTTTTACAATCTGAAACTCCCTGTACTCACTTTAATTCCAGAATGGATCTTTCCTAAAATGACTTTGAAAATGTTGTCATTTCTTTCAGAGAAACGTCCGTATCTAACAGCAGAGGTACAATCGGCTCCATTTCTTACAGACAATTTCATTAGACCACAATAGATTACTACAGCCTCCTTTTCACAAACACATTATATTTTTAAATAAAGACATAGTGTGATAAATACCAGTGTAAATGATTAGTTCAATATTTATCCAAGCCCAATTTATTTTCATTGGAGAGTAGAAAAATAAATGATACCCTTTCCTTTTTGAGCCCAAGTTAATTATATGTTTAGATGTCCACTTAAGCCCTTAGAGGTCTCTGTTGGAGCTATCTGGTGATACTGGATTTTACAAGAATCTCCCCCAAGGGCTTGCTATAACTTTTTGAGACAGCACACTCTGAATCCTTAGTTAGAAATTCTGCTAAGAGAGGCACAATCCTCAGACATGCAATTGTGTTAGTGACACAGCCAGCTCTTTCCATATATTACCTCACAGAGCAGTGCTTCCTTGGAGTCACAGTCTTGCTTCACACTGCCTAAATTGAAATACATTGCAGTGCACGGTTTTCCAAACCAGTGTAACTTCCTCCTGAATTTTGAATTGTCTCTAACAAGTGCAAGGTGGAGAATTTCTTGACTGTTTTAGAAAGCCAGCTTTGCTTTGTGCTTATCTGTTTATCTGGAATGCAAACCTTACCTGTGTTAGCTTCAGGCTTCAGAGAAATTATCATATTGTTTTAATCGGAGGCCACATAACCAGTTGAGCTCTCATGCACCTGTCTCATAGAGACTTCAGGAGTAGCAAAAGTTTTGCTGGTGGCTTTTTGTGCAGTTCTGAGAATCATTGACTTCTTCTGTCTGTCATCCTGTTCCTGCGATGTGATTTACTATTTTTTTTTTACCAGCAACTGTAAAGTTCATAAGTGTAATATGTGTCAGAATAAAGTGTCTAGTGGAAGTCTCTCACACAAAAGAATAGTTGTGTTATTCTTCATAGGAATATGAATGTTAATTACCTCTTAATATATAGAAGCAGACTCATTATAAGCATATAATAGGACTATCACTGCCTCATTTCATGTATCAAAAATGGTTTTCTTCAAAACTGATTGGTCTGTAGTGAAAGATTGAAGTCAAACAGTTAGAGGTGTTGCTCATTAATTTTATTTTCTCCAGAGGAAATACAGATTTTTTTTCCCTTATTAATGCTGGACCTGATATGATACTGGTTACACGTGTAGGCAGATTCAAGACCAGTCCCTTCCCAGGCTATTAATGATCAATGCCAGACACTTGAACTTGGAGTTTGCTAACCTTTAGGGCAAAAGGTCTGTAGAGAAATGAGCAGGTGCTAATGGCTTAATGGAGAAAAGTGGAGACATTTGACAAAATGAATTCATTTCGGTAGTACTTTAATGAAGTGAGACTTTGGCAAGAGGCACAAAAAGGCTGACAAGTCAAAGGTTGAGGTGGTAATGGACTGGATGTCTCTTGAATTATTGGACTTCAGTTTAGATGATTTAGTAAAAGATCTACTTAAGGACATTATGAATGGAGCACTCAGAGCTGTCATTATCTCAATCCTTTCAAGTCCACTACTTCAACAAACACTTTCAGACTTCACTTGTCTTAGATACTGCCTTCCCCTTACTACTTAAGAAAATGTTTAGAATATTGTCTTCTTAATTAGTATGCCATATGTCATTGTTTCTTGCCATTGTTACTAAAACAAAAATAGCTTAAAATCACATGTAGCTGATGAGAAGGTAAATTGTTTTCACCTTAAATAGCAAATACATAGCAATATCGACCTTTGTTGAAATTCCATACAACTCAACAAACAATCATCTTATGAAAAAAGAAGCCATCTTGTAGCTGTATCCAAACATGCAAAATCATGAATACACAAGAACAGGTATTCAAGTGCATTACAGATGAAAAAGGTTTGAAGAAAGGCAAACGTGATCAGTAAAAGTCAGTACAATTGTGGTGACATTCTATAAGAAAGTTCATCAAAATATTTTAGTTCTGATTCT
>PVIH01010325.1:0-27323 GCA_004025045.1 Sigmodon hispidus
ACACATCTGGTCACTTTTTTTTTTTCCTCTGCAACTCCCCATCCCCTCCCTGGGCAGGGAGCATACAGTCCTATGGTCCCACTGACCCATTAATGCTTAGGTCAGTCTCCACCTCTGGCCAAATCCAGTTCTTTCCCCTCTCCCTCAAGAGTGAGTCAGGTGTTCCTCTAGGTGGCGTGGGATCCAAAGGGTCAGTCCATTTTTTTTTTAATCTCACAATTCTGCATGTCAGAACACTTGGTCTCATCAGGTCAAAATCATGATCTCATAGAAGATCCTAAGAGAGAATCATCTCTAGGTTTATTAAGATGTTCAACTCAGTTCAGTTTTGTGTGGCTTCAGTATTCAGGTCTCTTCCTTCTTGCTGGCCATCCTCTTGGGGATTTCCCTGATCTCATACCAGTCTTTCTCTTGTTCTTATGTGTAGCTAATACATCAGAACCAAGAATTATACAGCCAGTTTGTTTCACACTGCCTCATCTCTCTGGCTAATTCTATCTTCTGGTGCCTGCTATGAAGGCTTCTGTGATTACACTGATCCTATGTGCTTGATCAAGAAAAATGCTCTGTTATTCAGATCAGCTGACAAATTGCCTTAATTCTTTATCTTACATCAGCGTTTCACTGAATAACCAGGAATCTTTAACAATTTTTAAATAATTTTTCCTAGTGCCAAGAGGAGAGTTAAAGGAAAAAAAGCAGAAATATCATCAAAATATTTTGAGTGGTGTGTTGATTGATTTTTATTGTCTACTAATACAAACTAGAATCACCTCAAATGAGGAATTACCTTGGTCAGATTGACCTCTGGTTATGGCTGTGAGACATTGGCATGATTGCTGATATATGAGAGAGCTCCCTGGCCACTGTGGGCATCACTGTCCCTAGGCAATCGGGACTGGATTGTACAAGAAAGTTAACTGAGCAAGTGAGAAAGGAACAGAGTTGGGAAGAGGAAGGGGGCAAGAAAAACACTATTTACAAAGACATCACTTTCCAGTTTTAAAATGTGCCTTTGTAATGTGTGAACTATCTTTGTTTCCAAAGATATTTTTCTAAGTACAGCAAAAAGTATACCCAGGGCATGTTTGAGAATGTTTTAATAAACTGATTTCTGAAAAGCAGATATTGTACTTGGTTAACACATAAGCAAGGCTTTTACTTTCTTTAACAAAACCACTTTGCTTTGCATAAGGAGTGAGCTACTCCAAGGAGCCTTCCCCCATGCAGTGGCAGAGCCCTCTCCGTGGACAGAGGGTGGCTATCTGCTGGGTGTTTTTAACAGGGCTAATTAAGTTCATTCACAAATCCCCTTTATTAAAGATTTCACACAAAAATATCTCTAAACATTCAACGGGACATTAATATTGAAAAGTCTTTGTTTCTAATCACAATACCAGAGTGATAATTAAAGGCAGTACAAAGCACCCCAGGAGAGTAGGGATTAAGCACTTCTTCACTATCTGCTAAAACACGATGAAGGGACACATGTGGGACCAATGCTCTGTGAGCAAACAGCCTGGACATGGTTTCTAAAGTAAAAGGCTAGAGTCCACAAATTTCAGATACTTCATTCTAAAATTTATACATGAATTTTGTGGTAAATGTAGCCCTTTTGTTAATGATATTCAAAGTGCATTGCATACAGATTTTCAAAGAGTCTTCCTTGGAACAGCATTCCTGCTTATAATTGGCAACCATTTCCTTAAAAGAAAAATCAGCAGTTTAGGTGTTTAAGTCAGTAGTCTTCAAATCTTTAAAGGACCAAGAAGTGCTAAATACCTGTCTGGGGAAAACATTCACTGAAACATTAGCACTCTAGATAATGTGAAAATACTGCAAAGCCTTTTCCAGAAAGTAAATTTAGAAAATAAAACATATCTTAATTGGAATCTGTTATTCTATTTTATGTGCCTCTATTAAAATACTCCTGTTTTCAGTTTTTTAAATAAAAGAATTTTGTTGTGATACCTAAGAATCTCAGGCTAGACATTTTCTCATGTTCTCTGTGAAGTCAATTTAAAAAGTGCATTCACGGTGCCTGTGGGTGTAGTTGGGGAAAGAACATGTAAAATTTTCAGCATATTCTTCTAAATGTAGACTCTTCAAATGATGACTGTGAAAGCAATTTATTCCAGCCAAACATATTTTCACATATTTTTTTTAACAGCGCTGTGTGCTTCGACTCATTTAACAGCTTTTTAATTCAGTGGTTATGCAGAATTAATAGAGCCGTGTCTTCATCATTTTGCATTTAGTAATAAATGGTGCCAGGATTTATGATAAATTAAACTGCAAAGGACCATGTTAAAGTTATCTTAAGGGTTTCACATAAAAGAAGCCAGCACCTATTTTGTTCAGAACAGGCACCCGAATGTTCCCATGGCGAGAAGAGTGTCTTACTCGCTATAAACTATGAAATCCACTTGAAAGTTAAGTTTTAATTATACTCTTAGCTTCCCCTTTACCATTGGCAGTGGCTGTCCAGCTGGGGGACTAGCAACATGGATGCTTTAAACTAAGGATTCTTTCTTGTTTTAATATTGGTTTAACAAGTAGAAGAACATTCAGGTTGAAGCTTTGATGAAAAAAAATTCCTTACATAACAAGGCACCAGATACAGGGGGTAACTTTTAAAAAAAGTTTGGTGGAGAGACAAGGCATCGTGGGGTATGGTAGAGATAAATTGGGCAGGGCCAAGTCGTGGGGGAGAGGAGCGGTGTCGTGGACAGCCCTGCCAATTACTGCTCTTATTATCCCCGTTTCCTCCTCACTGGTGCACAGGCTCAACAGTACTGCAAAGGGATGTGAAGGCTGAATTCACAACCTTCTTCCTTCTTCTCCTTCCCATAGGCACATTTTATAAATGAAAAAAATAAAAAGGTCCCTTCAATAAAGTCTAAAACATGGTTTGCAGCCATTACCTATACCACTTTCCAGACATGTTAACGTGTATAAACTAGCTTAATTAGGTCTTTTTCCCTGTTCATATATACTCAAAGGGCAGGCAAGCTGGGCTGGTTAGTCAAACAAGGCAGACTCTATCAGGACAGAGATCACGGGGAAACCATGTAAATGAAAGACTCTGTCCTTAAGGTTAAAAACCTTTAGGTCACTCTTGACAACTAATGAGAAACCAGGGAGAACCTGACTACAAATATGTTCATTTGTGCTGGAAGATATGTTTTGGTCCCTGAAACAGTGAGAAATAATATATCCATCTCCCTAATGTAAGCAAAGCACATGTAAAAGAATACAGCGTGCATAACACATTTAATCATGAAAACAAAAGAGTTCCAGCATTCATTTCTGATTTTTGTAAGCATTTTCCTGTTGTTTTATGATTACTTATATAATATGGATTATATATGTTATATATGAAACACTTTTCTTGAGGCTCTATTATGTGATAGGAGGTTGGTATGTAAAGATGAGTGGCATCTTTACATACCATATTTCCAAAGCAATACCCAGTCTGGTGTAGAGAAAGTTGGTGTTGAAGCAATTCTGTTTTCCCAGGCCTGCAAGAGTAGGCACACTGCAAGCTAGGTTGGTCCTCAGTGATGATAAAGAATATCTGTATGACTGCTTAAAGAAAAGTCTAACTCCTTGAGAAAAGACTCATTAGCCCTGCCTTGTGTCTTTGCCGTCTCTTTTCTTTGTGTCAAAACTCATTTGTGTATTAATGTGTACACATGCATATGCACATATATCTTTGCTCCTTGCTTTTGTTTGACTTTTACATTAATTACCAGTGTCATGTTTCTGCTAGACTATGCACTGGACATTTTATATTTCCCATTATATTTTATATAAAAATAGTATGGTACTAGAAATCTGGAAGCTTTCATCATTAAGCTAGAGATAAAATATTTTCTATTTCTATCTTAAAATCTGCAAAATAAGGTTCTTCCTAAGGACCTTTCTGAACAAACCTATGAAGTGATGATTCCTAATGCTTTTCTATGTTTTGAAAGGGCCAAGTAATATTTTGTTTTCCATTCTCAGAGGTTGTTTTCTCTATAGATACCTGCAAAATGTAAAGGGGATTGGCTAATTATTGAAAAAAATCTTTAATTGGGAGATACACTAGGATAAATGTATGTATAATATATATACACCATTTCTGTAAAACTTGCAAAATCAAACATATAAAAATAAATTTTAAAATTAGAAATATTTTTCATTTTTAAACATTCCAAGAAGGAATATATATATATTTATCTACATATTTTTAACAGGCAATGAACTATTTGTCTCTTAATATCAAGACTTTATCATCTATCTACCTATATATCTATTTATCTATCCATCTATCATGGAAACAAGGTCTAAATTATCTGATAGGTAGCTTCGGACTCAGGATTTTTACATCACAGACTCAAGGTATTTGAATTACAGATGTTTGCAACTATGAATTTCCCAATTATCTTAAATTATCCTAAAACTATTTATATAATGTCTCTTGTTATGAAAATGGCCTTTTAGGACACACCACCATGCATTACCTAACCTGAAAAATGGAACACCAAGGCTTATCTAGTCAATAACTCCCATTGCTTTGTGCAGGGATGCTTGCCACCTTCTTGCTGCATATGTTGCTTGTTATCTTTTTTTTTTTAATTTTTTTTTCTGGGCTGTTTATTCTGCAAAGAGCAATTGCAAAAGAGTTGGAAGCACTTTTTAGCGCAGGCTATTCTCCAGCGCAAGTTCATGCCCTTGGTTCTCATGCTTAACAGAAGCTCACATCGCCTGCAGCATCTGTCCTTTTGGTTCCCTTCAGGATTGTGTACATTTCTTTGTCATATCGTCATTTCTCAAACCACAGAGTTCCTTTAAATAGCAGCCCTGTCCCAGGAGGATTATGAGGAATAGAAATGCTATAATTTAAAGGATATACTGCTCAAAATGCACTGTCCTAATTGTCTTGAATATTTGAGACATACCTTATTGTGTTTTCACTGTTTAAATGACCATAGTTATTTGGTGAAATAGAAAGGCAACAGGGGATTTTTATTCCCATTTCATCAGTTAGTTGATAATACTGCCTTCCCTCAAATCATTGGGATACAAAGTAGATTTGGTCATCTTGAAAGATGAAAAAAAAAAAAAAAAAAAAGCAAGCTGAAAATGTCAGCTACATGATGAGAAAAAAAACCCTCTGAATGTGTTTTGGATTTGTTTCTACATTCTAATTTATGTAAATTATTGTTTTTTCACCACTATCATCATTAAATATACAATAATTATTTAAATTAAAATCGTTTTCAAGTATGTAAATATTTTAAATAGCAATCTGCTTAAATATATCACATAACATACACACTCCATAAGTAAATAGAATCAAGCTCCAGCTTATGTTTATCATTTATAGCAAGGAGAATTATAGAAATGTTGCTTCATCAGTTTCTGGATTTAGGTATGTTATCTAACAAGACAACACTTCTGTAATGCTGTCTTAGTATTATAAACTATACTTTTCAATAAATGAAAAATCAGCTCTATATACGATGCTCAGGTTTTTAAAATGGTAAATTGTTGTCAACTTTGTTCTCTCATTCATCCAAACAGTACCTACAAAAGATTAGACAATGCCTCATCTTTTGTCTGGAGGTTGTGATAAAATATAATAGATCGAAAGTTTGCTACCTTCTACATGTTCAGGTGCTTTTGGGGGGTCATATCTATAAGTGAGGAATTTATAATTTATTTGAGATTCTTCTTGTTCAGTCTCAGGTTTTGGTTTTTTCTTTTTCTTTCTTTTTTTTTTTTGTCCGTTTCACAATGAATTGCAAAGTACCGTTTAACTTCAAGGTTACTAATCACACAACTGTACAGCCACCTACCTTTTTATTGACTGCTTTCCTTGATGTTTTGTTTTACCAGCAAGATTCCTACCTTCCTGCACATTCTTTCAACTTGGCCATCAATATCTAAAGTGGAGAAACCTCTGTGAGGCTGGTGCTTGCAGCAGCACACCACTTATCACTTCTTTCCATCCACAGAGGAATGCTCCATCTGCAGCCTCTGAAGTGGCTGCAGATGGTGTCTTCACTCTGCCTACATGGAATCCTTTTTTATGACACTATCATCTAAGGCTCCCCAAAGCTCAGAAAAGTATTGTCACCATAGGTCAGCAATGTTTGTGTTTCGTTGCCTGTCTTTTTCTCTTCTCCTTTCCTTCTTTTTTATTTGTGACAGTGGGTTGTTAGTATTATTTTTACAGAAAGCATACAGGATATGTTTGAATAGATGTGCAAGCATCTGGGTTTGATTTTCTATTCTAATTTATATGTTACTGCTATTTTGGTGACTATCATTAAACATCTTATAATTTAAAAATTAAATCTATGTTTTGTGGCATATATAAATGTGTTCATGTACAAAAAAGCACATGTATATGTTTATGACAAAATAAAAGTGTGGTGTGTGTGTGTGTGTACGTGTCTTTATAGAAAGACTATAAATTTATTTAAAATTTATTATTTCTACAAAATATCTAGAAATGGCTTCAAAAATATATGAAATAGTACATACACAGCATACAGACTAATTCTACCTATTAAATCCATTATATATGATCCTATATGTCATGATATTATACTATCACACCTAACAATGTATTTATATAAAAAACATCTTTAGAAAAGTTTCTTTGTATTTGTAGTGGGTATTTTCTTCTTTATCTAATCATTTATTTTTGAAATAATTTTATTAGCTTCTGTAAATTACTGAGTTCACTTCATAAATCCAAGTGAAATCAGACTTGGCCTTGCAATATTTTTAAACACAGCTACATTACTTTCCCTGACCTATATTTTGGCCAAATCACTTAAATAATCATGGAATGGGTAAATTCTTTCCTTTTACAGCTTTTTTTTTTCACTGCTGGGTTTTACTAGGAAACACCAGGCTACTGAAATAGTAAAATAACATCATGTACTCTGGTTTTCTTCTAAGATGTTTCTATATGAAAGAAGGCATTAGCATCCATGTTATTGTTTTTTTATTTACATTAAACATAATTAAACACTGTTCTGTTTAAAGTGTCCAATGGAACACAAAGTACATTCATGGTAGAAAAAACTAAACCCTTCAATGAACATACTCCCCCAACAACAGAACCAGGGCTTTCCTATTCATGTGTAGGGTGAAATGTCTAGGCAGAATTCCTATAGTGGCAGGTTACAGAACAGACCCACCAAGGATTAATCAACATTACCAAGTTAACAGTGTCACATCACACTGTTAAGTCGTTTATTTTTATGGAAGTTTGGAAAGAAAAAAAATAAAATTAAAAAGTTTGTCAATGACCAACGTTAAGCAAAATACCCTTAACTATAAAAGCAAAACCTATTTTAAAAATCCCTAGGATGCACTTTTATGGATACATAAATTAATCTTGAACTGAAAATGTATAAGCTTTTCTCTGTTCTGTCTCTGTGAACTAATTAGAGAGAATAAAATTTAATTTAATTAGAGATTCACAACTCTTAAGTCTTAACCATGAATCCCAGACATTTACTGTGAGGCTAGGATTTAATCTGTTTAATGATTTATATATCAAAACATTTTGAATGAACAAAGGCTCACTGAGCTAACCTTTTCTTATCCCAAATGGTATAACAAGAAATAGTGTGTTCAAGGATAGTTTGTATACAGCTCAATTGTTATGAGCAATATTTTATTAACTCCATAACAAGTTTGTAGCCCTTGCATTGCTTTGAGTGCTATAAATAGTTAAACATAGAAAAGATGCATTTTTGAGTTTGTATATGTAAGAATTATGGCTAAAAGTGAATAATAATGCACAAAATTCTAATTGAGAGAGAGACTGGAGACACAGGTTCAAATGTACACATTTATCATGGATATGTAGAGACTTTAATCACACTCTTTTCTTCCTGATGATGGAGAACTTCCACACTAGGAGAGTCCTCCGGTCATTACAAGCAGTTTCTATGTTTCTTCTTCCAAGTAGAGTACTTAGAAAGAACACAGAAAATTAATACATGGCTTGTTCGTATTCTAAGGAAATGTTAAAAACTGTGGATTGTAATATCACTAGTAAATAAATACAATGTCTATCAAAAACTTTTTTAGGTAATGAAAGTCTGTACGTAGCAATTTTAATCTGAAGAGACAAAATTATAGATGCTTTTCCACACCTTTTCGTGTCACAGACTAGCTGAAAATAATGCACTGCAGCTTACCTGACAGATATTTGCAAGACATGGTAACTTCTTACTTACTTATTTTTATTGTTCAATTGTAGCAAGACCATTTAACATTGAAGTCTCTCCTCTTAACATTCTCAGTGCCAGACACAGTAGCAAATACCTGTAACTCAGTTCTGGGGAAGTGAAGACAGGAAAATTGGACTTCCAGGTCTGTCTTGACTACAAGCAGATTGAGACCAATTTGGGCTAGAAAATAAGACCCTATCTCAAAACTCAAAATAAATTTCATTGTATTATAAAATATAACCATAGGTACAAAGGCACGAGGCATATACTATAAATTAATTGTCATTCACAACTGAACTTTAAAAGTACCATATGGCAACTCAAATTTCATTTCTTCCCCACCCTGGAAACCCTGCTCTACTCTCTGTTTCTGGGACTTTTGGTTATTTTGGATTTGTTATTTCGTTATTCATGAAAATGTTTGTCATTTCAATATTTGTTATAATGAATAAGACTGCAATGCACACAAGCATTAAAAAAATCTTTATATAGAGATTTCAAATTCCTTAGCTGCATATTCAGAATTAGGATCACTGGATCATATGATATTTCTATGTTTTGAGGAAATACCATACTGTTTTTTCTTTTAAATGTTTGGGCTATTTTGTAATAAGAATAGTATAAAAATTACTAATTTTTCCACATCTTCGCTGATAACCATTCTTTTACACGATGGTCTTTCTAACATATATGAGATAATATCTTGTACTTTTTATTTTCATTTTCATTCATTGTTGATGCTTAGTACATCTCTATATACCTGTTGATCAGGTCATTTACATGTCTGCTTTGGCTACATGTCTACTAAATTTCTGTTTTAAATTCAGTCGGCTTGCCTTTTATCACAGAGCTGTATGAGTTCCTTATATATTTTGCATATTAATAACTTACCAAATACACACCTTATGAATATTTCTTCTGCTTTATGAGTTTTCTTACTGTTTTCTCTTTTTGCTGTGCAGAGCTTTATAATTTGGTCTCTTTCCCTACTAACTACTTTTGTTTTTAGTATCTGTGTTTTGGGAGTCAAATCTGAGGAGTAAATTCTCAATTTTCAATTTTGAAAAAAAAATTCTGTTTTCATCAATGGCTTTTACAGCATTGAGTCTTTCTCACATCTTTTACTTGATCATTGTATGTGTTCTGTGTGAACACACATTTTTCAAATATTATTTGTTGAAAACATGATCTACACTGTATGATACTGACATCACTATTGAGTTATTGGTTAGGTCAATTCATTGGGAGTTTTATTCTTTTTTCATTGTCAATACATCTGACTTTATGTGAGAAACATGATGTTTAAATAAGTGAAGCTTTGTAATATTTATACATATATAATTTATTTTTTATGTTCATTGATGATTTGCCTGCATATATATCTGTGTGGTATTGTCATGTCGTAAGCCCTGGAACTGGAGTTACAGACAGGTGTGAGCTACCATGTGGGTGCTGGGAATTTAACCCAGAGTCCTCTGGAAGAGTGGCCAGTTTGCTCATCATTCTAGCCACCACTATCTCTTTTTATTTTTTTGAAACAAGGTCTCTCTATGTAGTTCTGACTGTCCTGGAACTTGCTCTGTAGACCAGGCTGGCCTCAAACTTACAGATGTGCCTGCCTCCGCCCCATTAGTACTGTGATTAAAGGAATGTGCCACCACTGTCCAGGCTCTTTATTATTAAATCATACCATGTGATGCCCTTAGCTATTTGCAAGATAATGTGGTCCTTAGTGGATACATATAAATATTAAAAGTATTCTATCTATTTGTGTTTAATACATCATTGGAATTTTGACAAAGATGAATCTGCAGATCACTTTCAATACTAAGTTTTAAACTAAAAATACAGGATTTTCTCTTTTAATTGCATCCTCTTTAATGGTACTGAATTTACCTCGCTGGTTGCTTATTTATAAATATCTTATTTTTTTACACAATAGAAAATAAAATTATTTCTTTAAACCTTTCTGAAAACCACTGTAAGTGTTTTCAGATTTCATTGTTTTTCATGTGTTGCTGATGTGTTCTGAGACTTTACTCTGTGTGTTTACTTACTTCAGTGTCTTTGTGAGTGAAGTCTCTTGGGACTTCTTCATATGAAGAGTATGTGATCCAAGTACAATGATAATTTTATTATGAAATTCTTTAAATTCTATCTGCCAGGCCATTAGATTTGACTTTTTTATTATATAGAAAGATGATTTTAATAAATAAGCATATATGCTGGATGTCTGGAAGACATTACCTGATGTACAAATATGCTTAAATCAAGGCTTTTATAGGACACTTTAAATATAGCTGGAATGATATCTTTATCTATTTTTATTAAACCTCTGTTTAATTTTCTTCAAACACTATATTACAGTGTCAATGATTTACTTACATGGATATTGTTACTATTTTTCTCTTAACTATATTAAAATTTAATGACATCAATTGCAATATCTAACTGGTATCTGTAAGCTTGAGGAGAGCCCAAAGGTTTTATACAAATTTATATGTATAAAGCCCTCACTGATACAGTTTGCCAGCAGATATTTTACCTTGACTAGTCAGCTCTGCAAATCCCTTCCCACAAAAGATTAAAAACATCCTCCTATTACATCTAGAGATTTCTTTTTGTTATTCAAAGCCATGAATAAATTTAGGAAAAATGTATATGATTTTAATGCCTTAAACCAGAAAGCCTCCTTGATTCCTATTAAAAAATAGAATACTTAATGTTTTTCTTCTTCTGTGGAACTTTTTTGATATTATAGCAAAGAACAAAAAAGAATTCTGAGAACATATAAAACAAAAAACTGTGTTTGAAGTGTTATAATAAAACAACCTTTTTCCTTTAATGCTAAGTCCCTTTTTAATGAAGATCTTTTTGCAGCTCCTGAATGTATAACTAGTTTATATCATGGGATGAAGCTGTCTGTTCTGATGATTGACAAGAGCCTACATTACAATGTGATTCTGAAAATTAGTCCATAGAGGTCCTTTTCAGGTACTCCTCAGTCTGAGAGCTGCCCTCCAACTACAGTAGAGCCTTTTTAACCCCACTCATTGGTATTCTAATCTGGAAGTGCTGTCCTGCCTTTTAAATAACTCAGGCATTCAGGCTCATACCCCCCTTGACACATTACTTAGCCAAAGGATTCAAATGAGATTCAAGAAACATGCAGAACAGCACAAAGGGATTGGAATATGCACAATTAATAATCACACAGTTAATTCATTTTTAATGCAAGGAAATATTTCTGAAATTTCACATTCAGATTTGTAACAGAGTATAAGCTGTCAACTTTACTTACATTTCCAAAATTCCAAAAAGTAAGATTTTACTAAAGGAATAGCTTTAGGTAACATAGAAGTTCAGATCCTTATTGACAAAATTTAAAGATAAGACTCCGTTGAATTAATAAACATGCTATTTATATTGTTTGAATAAATAAATATGCTACAAACTTTTAGAGAAATGAGAAGAAGAGACATCTATGATTAGGAGAGGTGTCAGTAGGAACAAAACCAACCAAATATATTGCACAGTATTAGGATTTGTATCCCATGTGATTTTCTGTAGGTTTAACATTTCTATGCTCAGTGTAAAATGTCATTCTGCATTCCTACCCCCATTTGATGAAAATGTGTGTAGTTAGTTCATTGCAATAAGATTGTTGGTAGAACTACAACTGTGCAAAGATTTTAGGTCCATGATCAGAAAGACAAGTAGCTATTGAATCAATAGCTAGTGGCAAAATCCTTTCTGTTCATGAATAATAAGCTAATTCATTCCTTCTCAATTTATGGATTGCCTGTCTCTTACATGCTATATCCAGAGTTATAAAAACAATAAATAAAGAAGATAAAATTCTGGCTGATATAGAGTATTTGAGGATTGAACAAATAGGTGAGTCATAACAATTCAAAGATTGGTAGGTGGGGGACAGAAAAATAAAGCCTGATGAGAAGAAAGAAGGACAGAGGATGCAAGGAATTATAATATGAGGAAAAGTGTTGAGTGCATCACAGAGGGATGTGACGACATCTTACATGGGGGCAGGTCTAAGAACAAAGCCCCATGGAGGTTGTGTCCTCAGCTTTGAAGACCTAATATAGCTAGAGTAAGAAGGTGTAAATGAAAGACACTTTTACCAATAAAATAAGTCATCACTTTGGAACCTTAATTATGGAGTATCCTAAGTCATTATGCAATGTATTTTGATGTGAAATGTTTTTCCTGATAGACATGCCTTGGAACTAATATAGGAGGCTACATCCAGAAAACGGACTTTGCAAATAATGAATATATAATAAATAATATTATAATTAGTAATGTCTCTATTTTAAGTCATGATGATGTGGATGTTTACACTGTCTGAGATAATTACTATGTGGCTTCCAGGTTTGACATTATTTATAAGATGCAGTAAGACCCATGGAAGCCTCACAGAGATAATCTTAGTTATACAAATGGAAAGATTACCACAGGATATTTGCATAAGTTGTCCTGAAAATAATTTAGTACCTTACTTTCTCTTTTATCCTTGGACTTTATCACTTTTTAATCTAAAGTAAAAGATAATCTGTCTGTATAGTAGATTTTTAAGGGAAAAATTACTATTGCACAAACTCTAGTTAGCATACAACAAAAATGCAGAGTCAGACATTGGGGAAAAGTTGAAATATCAAAGAAAGGAAACAGACCACAGTCAATTCTCACCAAGCAAACTTCTCAGCTGAACAGACTAAATGCTATCTTTAAGAGTTCTCAGCCTGACTGGTCATTTCTACAGAATGAATGGATCTCAGCCTTCTCCTGACTTAAATACCATTCCCACCCAGCTGTTTTACTTTCTGGTTCAACTCTGTATTATAATACTAGAGTTAGAATTCAAGGTGTGATGTACTACTTTGCTGTTAGGCCTTGAACTCACAGAAATGCAGAAAGGTCTCTGTCTCCTGAGTGATAGGACTGAAAGTGTTGATCATCACTCTCTGACCTTCATCATTTGACTGTGAGTGATTATGTCCTCTGATATTCCAGGTTGATTTTATTAAGTATACAATATATCACCACACATGACAGTGCCTGAGAAGATGGGGGTTCTTTGTCTGGTGTGTTAAACTTTCAACTTTCTGTGGTCTGGGAATCATGGAGTCTTCAGACTTTAGTGAAAGAGTAGCCCCATGCAGAGACTTGATGTCAGTTAGGGTTTTGTTTTTTTTTTTTGTTTGTTTTTGTTTTTTTTTTGTTGTTGTTGTTGTTGTTTTTTGTCAATTTTGCTATCTACTTATAAAAAAAAAAAAAAAAAAACAACGCAGGCAGTTTTTGCCTAAGAATCTTCTGGATCAGTTCAGTGATATTTGTCATCAAGTGCAGTTTCTTCTGTCATTTTTCTTTTATTATTTTTCTTCATCAGGAATTACTGTGATTAGTGTATGATCTTATATGGACCATTACAACTGGTTTTCAGCATGTTTCGCTCTCAATTGCCACACTTCTATAAAAGTCCAATTAGCTTTGTATAATCTTTTAATGCTATTATTGTCCAGAAAGATGAAATTGTTCATGCATAGCTAACTGTTCTAGTGAGTTTTTTTGAACTCTGAGTTGATAGTAATTGTGGGACTATGCTTTTGAACACTGTAAATATTGGTTTAATAAAATGCTGACTGGCCAGAAGCTAGAAAGAAAGTAGAGGTAGGGCAAACAGATAAAGAACATTCTGAAAAGCAGAAGAACAAAAACAACAAATGCCAAAAGATGCAGAGAGAAAAAGGTGAGAATGCTACACTGAGAAAAATACCAAGCCACATGGCTAAATATAAATTAAAACCATGGGTTAATTTAAGAGTAAGACTTAGCAAATAATTATAAGCCTCAGCCATCAGCCAAATAGATTATAATTAATATATGCTTTTGTGTGATTATTTGGGACTAATAACTGAGAGAGCAGCTGGACAAGACACCAAAAAAATTCTGACTTTAGTAATTCCTATATACCTATTGAGTAACTTCTATGAATTGCATTAAAAGCAAATGTGGACGAGATATATTTCCAATTGATTATAATATTTAAAACATTAACAAGCTTATAATTTTTCTTCCTATCAAGAATAGTATTAGACTTGTCCAATGCAAAATAATGTGACCAACCATGCTTTTATCTTGGAGAAAGTAGTTGAGAAAGGTTAGTTCCTCTCTCCAGTAGGTGATTCTCTGTAGTTCTAGACATAGTTCATATGTTGGCTTGATTCATAAAGCTCAAATTAGGTCACAATTATTAAGAGTTTGAATACTAAGTTGAGAGTCTTTAGGTATTAAACTATCAGCATTAGTGTCTTTAATAAACTTGAATTTTAGAAGTAAAATAATAGCCAAAATTTGTACTGAGAAATAAAATATCCAACTACATTAGCTGTATCTTTTAGTAGATTAGTCCATTAAAATTGTTGCCATTAGTGAATTATTAATGGATAAAATAAATTAAAATGCCTTTAGCAGAAGCTTCCCCCTTGCAGGCTGTGTCAGGCCTAATGTCAAAAGATCCAATTTTATATTCATTAATTTGTGTCCATTGGCATTTCCATTGTTAAATATTCACAACTAGGTTTTTAAAAGTCTTAACTAATCACCTGGGTAGTCTTTTTGGAAAAGAAGTGAACATTACTTCAGTTTCCTGATGCTGAATTAAATAAATGCCTAATTTAGTTCAATATTTCTATCAGATGAAGATAGCTATGGGCTACCAAGTTAAAAGAGTGCTGCTCCTCCATCAAAGTGTAATAATATTCTTCTTCTCAGTCTTTACATTGTCTACAACTTGGAAGTCAGAGTAGAGCACCATAGTGTTTTCTGCCAAGTGCCTCTAGCTGTGCATACTTCAAGGGTAATTCCTAAGCAGCTCAAATATAGCTAGATGGAGCGTTTAAGAGTATCTTTCTGCCAAGTCATGATTTCAACCCTCAAATGCATAGAAGACAAAGAGGCAAGATAACAATCTTATAAGTCTTTGCAACAAGTGATTCATCTCTGCTCCTCCTCAGGGCTGGTACTCAAAATAGGCAAAGAAGGGGAAAAATACAGTTTTAAATTTTCTAGTTTTAATCTCTATGCCATTGAAAGGAAATCTCCCTAGACATGTGAGACCTGTACTGGCTGTTTGTATTTGGGTTATGTAAGTACCACTTTAAAACTGCAACCATTCTAATTATCATAGAACATTTAATAATTCATAGGCTCCCAAATGAGCATGCAGATTAGAAGGGATACATATGATAATGAAGCCTATTTACAGATCTCTGTCTGAAAGATTTTCATAATGACCAGTGCTTCTGCTTGACTCTTTATAGGGATTCAAATTTTTATACTGTAGGAACAATGTATATTTCTTTATAGAAGACATTTTTCCAATTTTTTCATTCTTTTGCTGTGCTTCTGCTTTGAGTTTATAAATTAGTTAAGGATAAAACTTCTTTGGGAGAGTCACCTGTTTATATTATTCTCATCTTCAAAAGTATACTGTATTTTTTTCAAAGTCATCAACCCATACCTATTATGGGTCATGTTCATTGTCAATTTGACAGAATCTAAAATCACCTGAGAGACAGACCTCTGGGCATGGTGTTGGGGATTTTCTGTCCTGATTATAACTGATGTAGAAAGATGTGTCCAATGGAGTGAGGATGGCTACCTAAACTGGAATTCTGGGTTACATAAAGCAGAGGGTATAAACTGAGTACTAGCCATCATTTCTCCTTTTGTATATAATGAGACCAACTCTTGTAAGCTTCTGCCAAGTCTGCATTGCTATGCTGAACCCTAACCTGGAACTATGAACCAAGTAAATCTTTGTAACATAAGTTGTTCTTATCACAGTATTTATTACAATTATAAAAGGAGCTAAAGCAGAATTTGGAACTGAGAGGTGGAAGAACCATTCCTGGGATAAACTCAACCATGTGTTGCTCAACAACTGGCTTATGGAAGAATTGTTTGTGGAGTTTTGAAAACTGGCTTAGAAAAATTTGAATGCTGTAAACATGGCATAATGGGCTATTCTTGTAGAAACGTACAAGACATTAATTCTGGGAAAATCGTAATTGGGGCCTGGCCAGTGAGGATTTTGAGGGAACCACAAGTTTCATCAGGAATGGAAGTAAGGACCAGTTATACTGCATTTGGACCATGAATCTGTATTATTTTTTTTTTTTGGCAAAGAAATTTAAAGGTAGAGTCGCAATCAAGCTTATGTTAAGGAATAAGTTATTGTTAACAGAAAGGGCAACACCAGTAGGCTGCACTAGAAAAACAGAAAAGTGTCCTGAGAATCCAACATCATTCACTGGGGGTTCCATCTTGTGAACATTTAAGTTTATTTAAAGTGAGAAAGCCTAAGATCACATAGTTATTTTCTCCTTTAAAAAATGAAAGAAACAAAAAAGGAAAAAAAAAAACACAGCATAAAATGGCACAGTATTTCCTTAAGGTCAATGCTCAGAAAGCAACACATTCATCACAAGATAACAGCAAAGCTTGGCAGCAGCATCCACATAGTCCTAGTTTTGAAGCTATGAAAGTTTCTAGATTGATGCTATCATGGAGAACAGTAGCAGTCAAGGCAGTCTGCAACAAGTTCTGTGTTCCTGCTCAGACTCCCATGAACTCAGACACCATCACATAATGTTGTGAAGGTGATGGCTATGTTGCAATGTGTACATCAGAATATTGGAGATCATTTGCTATTTGTCAAGGGATGAGCCGTCATGGAGTAGAGCTGATCTACAAGAGAATCAATGTACTCTGAGGGCAGCAAAACTGAGGGGTTTGGCTACATAAATGTTTGGGAGCTTAATAAGTTACATTTCAGGCCCCAGAAACTATTAAAAACACTTGAAGAAATGTATGTTTAATGTGATAGATTTGAATTTTGCTTTGGTTTGGTTATTCATGCTTTGCCTAGCTCATATATGTTGGAAATATGTGTAACTTGTTTTGATTTGTATAAGCTCATCGTTAGGAGATTTTGGACTACCGAAGTATTTTAATTCTTAGTCTATGGGAACATTTAAAATTGAATTATAATTTATATTATAGTATATAACATATGGTATATATATTATATGGTATGTACATAAATGTAAGATCCTGGGACAAAATGTAGAAAGTTACTTAAGTAATATAATTGAGTGCCAAAATGACAAAAGGTAGAATTTTCATAATTGACAAGCTGACAGAATCTAGAATAGCATGGGATATATGCCATTACTCATGCCTATGGGAAATTATTTTGATTATATTGATTGACCTGGAAGACACATCTTAATTATGAGTGGGACCATTTTCTGTCAGAGAAGCCTGGACTGACTACAGTAGAAAATAATCTGAGAAACAACATGCATAGATCCATTGCTGTGTTCTGACTACAGACATCCGTGATCAGCTGCTTTAAGGTACTGCTGCCTTGATATCCTTGACAGGATGGACCATACCTTGAAAAGTGAGCTAAAATAAGCCCTCTTTCTTTCTTTAAGTTAAACTTTGTCAATGTTAAGCATATTTTATCACATCAATAGGAAAAAAAATACCTAACATGTACTGTTTCAAAAACTTACTTTAAAAACAAATTCAAAGGAAAGAGAACAGGATACCATGGTGAGCAGAGAGACTGAGACCAAAGAACTTGACAAAAATTAGTCATCTTGTCTCTGGATGAAACTGATCACTCATCTTCTCTCAAAAAACTATAAAACTGATTAATTCATCCTTCATATTCCAAATTTCAAGTATTTGTGGATTATCTGCAATTAATATTAAATTATAATATTTATATTTAGATTTGTCTTAAGTAGAAAGAATGAGAAGTCAATTTAATATTCACCATGGAGAATTACTCATGCCTTAATTCTCTATCACCTATTGCTCAGAAACTTCCTACACTATTGATTTTAAGTTTGAAATCAGTGTGACCAGAAAACTCCTATTCACTGGTGAGATATTAAGAGAATAATTTAGAATTAATTGATACTTTAATCAAAATACATAAAATACAATTATACAACAAAAGACTAGGTATAAGTCTTTGTGTAAAAAGTTCAAATTCATGAAATTATTCAAAATCAAATAACCTGGTTATTCTATGCTAGCATATAGGAAAGCATTTATGCTAATATTCCTGCTTACTTTTTAGCTTGTGACTTTATTATGGTTCTTGCTGTCTGCCTACATATTGAGAGCTGTTGACTCTTGGTATGTGTCTCTTTTGGTTGTTTGCAATTGCTTGACCTGTTCCTAGACAATTGTGAATGCAAATGATACATACAGAGTATTACATCTAGCCTATTAGGATGTCTTTCCTCTGCAGAAATTATACATAGTGCCTCTTGCTCACTTTGAGTCATCATCTTGATTTGAGATGCTCTTGGGTCTACTTTCTGTTCTCCCATTTTGGAGCACTTTCCACCATAAATACGTTTTAACACACAAAATGAGGTGATTTGGCTCATTTTGCTGTGTATATAATTTAACCTACAAAGGGTTATAGTCTATGGAGCCAAACAGGTTAATAGGAAGGTTTTTAAAGAGACTTTTTTTTTTCATCTGATGGGATATAATAATTCCTCAGAAACTGTTATGGTCCATTGTATAAATTCTTCAAATTCATGGACTATTCACCCAAAACATAGTAATGGATCCTGTAGAACAATGAAAAATCTATCATGTTGATAAAGCTGGTGTATATGCAGAGTATGACTCTGCATCCATACCTTAGGGATTTGTATGTAATTCTCATATTCATATGACAGATCCTATAACCAAGGTGAGATGGTTTATTGGGCCCTTTATATTCTTAAGTTAAAAAAAAAGAAACAAAAGAAAAAGAAACACATCTCCATATTTGTACAGAATCCTGTGACAATAACATATGCCTGGAAAATGCTGCCATGTCTAACAAAAATATTTGCTTGTTCAGAATTCCCGCAGGAATCACAACACTTCACATTTGTAAAGCAACAAAGAGCTTTTTAAATGCTGTTAGTTTACAAATCGACACCTGAAATCATTCAGTTGTATTCAGTGAAATGCCAAATCCCTTCAAAATGCCTTTCATTGATGTTGGTTAAAATGGTTTTGTTCTGAACACATTATGTATATTACTTATTTTAAAGACAGATAGTTGGATTTTATTTTGGAGAGCATAAGAGGCTCTGTCTCACATTGCCGAATTCTTCTCGCATCATAACTATAAAGGGAAAGGCTATTGACATATTATATCAGCTTATTCATCACTCAAGACAAATCTTCAGTTAGAGAAATTTTAGCTACAGCCTCCCTTCTCATCCCAAATTGTACAGACATAATAGATTTGTAGGCTGGTAATCTGCATAGTAAGTCACTGATATTTTTATTATTATTATTTTTGTCCTTGCTTTTTTCCAAGCAGAAGCTGGAACATCTTTGGTTCAAGATATTTAGTATGATCAAAACCTAAAAAGATAAGACACAGGATGTTGACCTCAGGAAATTTCAACAATATGGTTGTCTAAACAAAAACTGAGTAGTGTCACTATTCAATGTGTCAAAAGGGATGAGAGGAAGTCCACATGAGCTCATCTCAGATGAACAGTTAGTCAGTGACTGTTGTAAAAGGGAGAGTCAGTGTTTTTTTGGGGGGTGGGGGCTCCTGATAGGCTATTTAATTGTAAGTGCTTAGCTCTAAACAGAGAAATATAGCAGTAACATTAAGTGGGATTGCTACATTATATCTCAGTTTGTTTTTAAATCTAGTTTCTGGCTAATCTCATCACCGGAAAGTGGAGGCAACAATTTTCAGCTAGTTATATAGAGAATGTCTCCCTGCATGACATCTCTGCCTTTGTTTTGGATGCCTGGGGCACAAGCACTACCTCAGCAAATTTAAATACACCCACTGAGATCAGCAAGATCTTTTGCAAGGTGCCCAGAAATTTGAAGTTTGAATATTCAAAGTGGAATAGTTCATTGGTCTGTTGTGACTCATTTTGGGCTTTTAGGTTCCTATTTTACACCTGTAGGGCTTCTCTCTAGGAGGGAAGACACTGTTCCTTTGAAAGTGGACCTCTTTATAATAGTGCTGTCTTTTGATATTAGCTATGTATGACATTCTTAAGACCCTAGGGAAAGGGAACTAACTAAACAGTACCACAGGATAGAATTCCCTGTGCTTTACATTTGGCATTGTGCTTTGCCAAAATAGGGAAACCTGAATTGGGCTTTCTGTTTGCCATTCTGGATGCAGATCAGTCAAAGAAAACTCTGGAGTTTGCACATGAGGCTTGGACAGTTGAAAGAAAGAAGGAACCAGGTATGGTTCTTTAATCCTAGCGCTTGAGAGGCAGAGGCAAGCAGATCTCTGTAAGTTTGAGGCCAGTCTGATCTACAAAGCCAGTTCCAGAAACAGTCAGTACTACACAAACATTCCTTGTCTCAAAAAACAAAACTTTAAACAAAACAAATAGAAGGAACCAGAATGAGTACAGTGTTAGTTTTAGATCACATGCATTGTCTGATTTGCTATCTCAGGTCCCTGGTGTGGGCAGTTGCTAGGACAGTAGCATGTACAGCTCCTAATGCTGGTCATCTGACTCCTCATCCTTGTGTGGGTTCAGCTGTAGAGAACCCAAACTTAGCTCAGGTTGCAAGTCACCTGTGCCACTTAAATTAAAATCCAGTAGACACATGTAGGTTCCAACCTGTCCTCACTCTCCTCTGTTTGTTGTGCATGATTATCAGCCAGCCATCTAGCCTGCTAATACCATGTCCTGTACAACATTGTGGAGCAACAACTTGTATACATGGCTCACCATCTTCTAAATTATATAAATGAACTCTGCATCAGCCCTCCATTTGGTCAGGTTCAGAACGTCTTGAGGTTTATGGACAATGTGTAACTCATTGCCATGGTCCAGAGAGCATCCCTCTTGTCAATTCTCTATATAATGACCAGAGAGGCAAATCATGTCCTCTTTCTCATTCTGTGGATGAATACTGACTCCCACCCCATTGACTGGGAAGATGCTGAGCTCTTAATAAGTATCCTTGTCCCTTCTGCACTTTCATGCTTCTGGCTAAGTAGAGACAGTAACTATCTGTCCCTTGGTGGATAAAATGCCAAACCACACACGACACCCACTCTGCACTTCCTATTAAAATTTTACAGGTCAAAAATCCAAAACCCACTTAATAAAAATTCTTCTTCATCATAAGTGACAGAAAAGAACAGGTCAATCTATGGAATAATGGTGCAGTAATTAGAAACTTTGTAGTTGATAAAGTGTGACTGCTAATCAATGTTCTACTAATTAATCAATATTTTAATCATTAGACCTTTTAAATTATTTTAATGAGCATTTCCTCTAATTCCCTTGATCCCATTGCTTCCAATGGCTGTAATATCACTATTAAAGAACAAAGGAAGGATTAGTATGTTCAGCATCCAGCATCTCTACAGGCTTTGTAGAGCAATCTGCCTCACAAAGTTAGAGATGGTTAACAAAGTTCAGCCAAAGAGAATTAATGAAAAAAGGCATCAAGTCACACATTATTATGAATCATTGGCTTCATGGTAACATGTTATTATTTATAACATAGCATTAAAGCCATCCTGACCATTCCATTCTCAAAGAGTGTTTGGAAATGTGTTTCTTTTCCACTATCAAGCTTAGGTACTTCCAGGAACTCACACTCAATTGTTTTCTAGTCCATTTTGCTTGGATGCTGTCTCCTAACATCCATAGGCACACATCTTGATATTTTTCTCACTGTCAACCTTTCTCTTTTGTAAGCTGTTTCTTCTGTTTCAATTATACCTCTGCTGTGTGTTTGTGTGTGTTCTTTCCAGCTACAAACCCCCAACTCCTCTTATTATTCCTCAACACTCCCTCATTTATTGTCTTTATTCTGCCTAAAATCCTCCACAGAAACAGCACTAGAGATTTGTGAGAACAGCATGGATTAGCCCTAACTTTTATTTAAATGAGAAAGGAGGTGAGGTTTAGAAAGGTTCAAAGACATGTCCAAGGGACTAGTGGTATAAAACAGAATCAGTTCCCCTAAGCACTCTTTTTAAATATTCAATATTCTTTAAATTGACTTGGAAATTTAACTTGGGCAGGAGGTTTTCCACCAAGCTTGAAAGAAAAAAAAATAATTTATATCTCTTCAGTTAGTTTTCTGTAGCTGTCATGTTTCACAGTATTCTCTCTAAATTTATTACACTAAAAGCAATGATAGGAGTTTAAAGCTGTAGTAAGGAGTACACTCGTCTGTCCTTTTCAGGTATTCTTGAAAGTGCTGCAGAGACAGTGCTGAGACTGAATCTGGACATCTGAGAGTATGGGATTACTGTGCTTCGGACATGCTGCATGATACCATGTTAGTACATGGCAGTGCCTGCCAGGAGCAGACAGGAATCACTGGCTACATCAGTGCTCAGAGGGTGTGGAGTGACAGATTTAAGTACCGTACCATGCAAAGAGGCAAACGTGCTTAAACTAAAACGTTTTGTGATATCATGACTATTCTGAAAATTCAAGATATCTTGTAAATTATTAAAGTCATTGGAGGAAAATCTACTTAAAGTTTCATTACTAAGTAAGTGTAAAACTGTTTTGGTCCTGCCACCTGTGCTAGTCGGTGGGTGGAGAACTTGATAAACATTCACTGAATTCCATCTTGTCTCTCCTCCAATTAAGGTAGATTTCCATCATCTTGGAAGTAAGTGTGGTCACTGATTTGCCTGCAAACGTGTGGCTCTCACTCAGGTGAGAAAGTTCAAAACAACTAGATGATTTTCTATCTTCTCTGACTGTGGTCTTTGAGCTACAAGAGCATATCCTATAGGAAGGAATTTGTTTGGTGGAGCTGTAGAATCTTTTATGCAGCAAAGTACAATGTCCTTCCTTTTCATGCTTCTTAAAAATAACCTTTTGTTCCTGCTGTGTTGTGAGTACAATGCACTCTTCTCTACAAGGTAGAAAACAGCTAAGTTTTCTGTGGCTTGATCAGTTGCCTTACTTTGTATCAGTCTACATTGTAGCTCCTTCTGGACCACAGCCTTCCAGTAAAGCGCTTGTACTTGCCCCATCTTCTTTCAGCCACAAACTCTAAAATTCTCTTTCACTTTGGTTCATCTTTCCCAATATTCAGTATATTCAATATTTAATATTCAATGGATTCATCACAAATGAATAAAATTTATGAGATTGGGAATAAAATGCTTATAGTTATATCAAGATTTTTTTATACTTTCTGTTAAAAAGAATTAGCTGATAATGTGGGGGAAACACATAGGTGTATCTTTTGAATAAATTTTCTTTTGTCTTTCTTAATTTTTTAAAGTAAGGAAGGCTTGATATTTAATTAAATATAAAAATGGACATCTGATTTTGGTCATTTTAATCACAAAATGTGAGTCTTTTATTGTTGATTAGTTAGCATTATATTTTGGCAGCCTTTGAGTGAAATTCTCTGACATAAAAACAAAGAATCCTGGAGGTAAAGCATTAAGATCCTGTACCATCAGGCAGTAACAAATTTTGGGCTTCTAGGGAGGGGTCAAAAATAATGCCCCTGCTCCCAACCTGAGATCAGAACCAATTTACAGAGAATGATACAGGAGGCAGACAGTTAGAGATCAAAATGTCAGCTTTATTACTGATAAAAGCAATAGTGAAGGACATAGCCTAGATAAGTCCTAATACACTGGCTGAGGCTCCTCTGAATTGAAGTTGCCCCCTTTCCCATCACCAGCAAACAGACAACAAACAAAACCCCTGCAGACCACAGTGGTGGGGGTGCAACCACTAGACCAGCTTTATCACATGGCTGACAGCAGGTGGGAATCCACCTTCTCTGTGGGTTGTACAGTTCCAGAGAGAAAAGCAAAAGGCCAAGCTGCAGCAAGCAAGCCCGAGTTATACTTGCAAACTAAATAAGCTGTTTCCTTTTTGGTAAAGAGAAAGGAGGTACAGCACACGTGAATGAGGATCACACAGTCAGGCCAAATTTCTCTCCCTCAGCACTACAGGTATTTGGGATCAGTAATTCTTTGTTTTAGATAGCTATCCTTCACACTGTAGAACCCACCAAGGAGCAGCAGCAACTGTCATTAGGGACATGCAAAGCATATCTGCTAATCACCAGATGTCTGTTGAGGGAAGAGAAATACAGAGTCTCACAATGGCAGAGATTCTCCCTTTACTCCGTAACATGAGAGCGAGATAGTGTATTCTCCATTACCAAAAGAAAGAGATGAAGCTGCTGGCATCAGACGCTAAGATTATAACCCTCTGATTCTTAGGAAAGTAAAACAAATAATATTTTTTAATTGGCAGCTATAGTGGTTTGAGTGAGAATGCCCCCCCCAAGATTCATGTAATTAAATGATTGATCCAGAAATGGTAAGTTTTGGGGGAAGAATTAGGAAGTGTGACCTTGTTGAATGAGGTGTGTCAGCTGGAGTGTGCTTTGAGGTATCAAAAACCCATGCCACTCCCAGTTAGCTCTTGCTAGCGTGCTCTCTCTCTCTCTCTCTCTCTCTCTCTCTCTCTCTCTCTCTCTGTCTGTCTCTGTCTCTCTCTCTCTGTGCTTTGTGGTTGTTGTCTCAACATTTAAATGCTCAGCTACTGCTCCATTGTCAGGTCTGCTCACATGCTGCCTTGTTCCCAACCTTGGTAGTCATGGACTCATTCTCTGAAACATTAAAGGTAGCACAGAGATGCATCACAGATCTTCAGATGAAACATAATAGCACTAAGTAGAAAAGAACATGTTATTTCCGTATTTTTTGAAGCATAAGCTTTAGTATGAACATGATAACCTGACCAGGCCCCCTCTCTACCCCTATCATGAATACCCTGTATGTTTTTATTGCTGAATTTTTCTCTCTTTTTTTGTCTTATTTCATAACTTTAGAAAGATAAGGCCAAGTATATGGACCACTTTTCTTTTCAGATTACATTGCAAAATTTCTGTAGCCACTTTTATTTACATATATTTTAAATCAATATTTAAATATTTAAATCAATATTTAAATATTGATTTAAAATATATGTAAATAAAAGTTACTAGAGGAAAATGAAGGCAAAGAAAGCAAAGTAGAAGAGGGCTATGGACAAATTAATCTCTCAATTATTACTTATCCCCTACACACACAGTATTCTTCTAGATTTCCCGAATACAATCTGTTCCTTTGCTGTGTCGTGTAAACTGTATGTACATAATATGAAATATATTTGTATATATACACATGCCCATGAAAAAGGTTCAGCATCTGTATTTGCAGGGTGAGATGCAGTGTATGTCCAACCTTTTCTTTTTCTTTTGAACCCCATCCCTTAGCTGTCTTATGTGAAGATGGCCCTTGCTTGCTATCTGTCCTTAGACACATGGCTACAGAAATTTTGTATGTAATATCTGAGAAGAAAAGTGGTCCATATACCTGGCCTTATCTTTCTGAAGTTATGAAATAAGACAAAAAACAGAGAAAAATTCAGCAATAAAAACATACAGAATGGTCATGATAGGGGTAGAGAGAGGGCCTGGTCAGGGTATCAGTCACAGAAATCATTCAGAGAGCAAAATGAGTCAGAAAAATTGGGACAAACATAGAGATCCAAACTGCTCTCAGCTTCCTTTTTGTAGCATCCAAACCTTTGAGAAAACAGGAAACATCACAGCCTCTTTCTTTATGGAAATAAACACAAACAATTTTGCCTAGTAATTTAGTTGGTTCTCAGAATAGGGTGAGGTTTCTGCTTAAATTCTGGGTAGCTAGGGTTTAAGCCCAGTCTCTGACCTCATAAGGAAACTCTTCTTCACTGTTGCCCCTTGGCATAGTGTTAAAAATGAAATGATTTCATCAAGCTAGAGCACAGACAACATACAATCTGGATTCAGAACCCACCATTTAAAAAAGAAACTATTTGACCTCAATTATTTTTAAGTATTTTATTTCCCAAATTTATGTGTTTAGGTTGGCTTTTCTTTTATAGGATCTCCCTCTACAGCCCTTTTTTGGTGGCTTTCCACTTTCTTTGAGAGAACTGTTCTGCGATTATTTACTCCTTATGTCCTCTTGAATGCAGTTAGTGCCTTCTATAGAGCTGGTTGATGACTAGACATTGCTCAAATTTGTTTATATTGTAAATGTTCTTTCTCATCAATTGTGATAGTTTGTGATGGACAGTCCTGGCAGGCTTCTATAGCCTCTCAGAGCTTATAGAATGTCTGTCCAGGCACTCCTGGCTCTCAGAGTTGTTTTTTTTTCTTTTTTTTTAAAATTAGGTATGATTCTAATGAGCTTGTCTTGGCATGTGATTTGCACTTTTTCCCTTGCAGCTTTGAATAGTTTTTATTTGTTCTTTGCATTTTGTGCTTTGATTATTCTGTGTTCTGGGGAGTTTCCTTCCTGGCTCTGTCTATTTGGTGTTCTATATGTTGCTTGTTCTTTGACAGGGATCTCTTAGATTAAGAAATTTTTGCAGGAATATGTTTGAAGAAGGTTTTATTTTGTTTAAGGGTTGGCCACAGGATGTTTCATTATGCCCCAGTAGATAAATGAACAGCATGAATGAGCTTTTAAGTAAATGAGGAGATCATAAGAGTGGATATGAAACTGAAAGGACTGATAACTGAGTTTGATGAGGTGTATGATATAAAATCACCAAATAATAAAAAAAGAAAAAAATAAGATCTTAATTCCTTTTACCATACTGTAAGGACCTTATAAGACAATTGGTCAGTCTATTCTGATCAAGAGGCCTCAGTTCAGAGAAATTATTTACTGCATATCAGGTAAATTGTGTAATAATAGTTGACATAAGATACCATTCTCTAAGTGTATTTTTATTATTTATAATTGTTAATATTTTGTGTTAATGTTTGCAAATGATGTCAACTGAAAAATAAAATAAAAATCTATGGAGAAAAAAATATTCTATAGGAAAAAAGAATTTTTTCTTCTATGACCTTATTAAAAAATATTTTTTCTGATTTTAACCTGAGTTTCTTCTTCCTCTACATCTATAACTTGTATGTTTGGTCCTC
>PVIH01010325.1:27423-49620 GCA_004025045.1 Sigmodon hispidus
TTTTTTTTTTTTTTTTTTTTTTTTTTTTTTTTTTTTTTTTTTTTTTTTTTTTGTTTTTTTTTTTTTTTTTTTTTTTTTTTTTTTTTTTTTTTTTTTTTTTTTTTTTTTTTTTTACCAATAATAAAAACACATTAACTGTCCCTTGTTGCTTGTCATTTACTTCCATGTTGACACAGCTGAATTAGAATCTGAGCTGAGTCACAGGGGTGTTTACTGTACTAAGTACTTTCTGCTGGGCATCCCATTGATTATCCAGACATACTATTTAGCAAGCACTTTAATGGTTATCCCTCACATATAGAATTGGAGGCTTAAACACTTAAATTATTGTGATCGCTACTACTAGAAATACAGGGCAGGAGTGCAAATGTGAGCATCTTTGTTTCAATATTGAGCTTACCTATCTCTGATATGTTCACTGCAAGGCACCTAAATACTAGAATTTATTAATTTTGTAGTTATTTTCTTGAATATTATTACTATTATTGTTATTTTAATTTATATATCCTTCTACACATCTTTCCAATACATGTGTTCTGTATGTAATTTACAAACTATGTTAAAGTTGGTATCTCTCAAGTTATTCCTAGAGATGTAGTTGTGGTTCTATATCAGGACACAGGTATATTTAGTAAATAATTTGGGTTCCCTTTTCTCCTACTCTGCTCTAGACTAAGCATCATTAAAACCTGGTGTAATGTGTTCTTAGTCTGCTTCACCTGTGTCCACATTGCTTCTGCATTTAGATCTAAAAATTCTATGCTAGCATTTTAAAGCTATGACAACATCATTAATCTCTTGTCTTAAAGGTTCATCTCATACCTCATTACAGAGAGAGAGAGAGAGAGAGAGAGAGAGAGAGAGAGAGAGAGAGAGAGAGAGAGAGAGAGAGAGAGACTAGTCAAGTGAAGTAAAGAGAGCTCTCTAAGGAGTTCAGAATGCTGAGATTTTATTTCTGACTCTGCCCCAGATCTCTCATGTGCCTTTGGGTTTAACCTCCCTGCAATGGCTTTGGTGAAGAGGTATATGGACTTCTCCATTAACATGCACTCAATGGGCCAGATCCTTCCAATGAGCCAATTGCACTTGGAGATTAAGTGAAATCATTTGGAGAGTCATTAACCCTTTCTGGTCAATGAATTTTTCTATGCACATAGAATAACTTACTAAACACTGACTGCTGTCCTTCAGTCTACACCCCGTCTCTCCCAATTGCCTAACATGCACAGAAAGTGTCACACTCAGTCAATAACTTAGCAGTACTTGAGAGAAGTGCTGAGCAGTGGAAATAGGGAATCGTGAGTAAATGAAACGACCCTCAACAAACAGGTGAACAAACTGTAGAAATCAATGGCATGAAAATGGACTGCTTTCCTCTCTTCATTGAATTTAGTTGCCTTTTTTTTTCTCTCCCTTTTGAAGGCTGCCAGCATTCAAGGAGTAAAGATGTCATAAAACCAACAAACAAAAAACCAAAAAACCAACAAAAACAAACAAACAAACAAACAAAACCCTACTATATAGCTGCCCCCTGTCTGAGACAGGCCCTGTTCATTTAGTTGAGGGGTGACCATTGTGGATCAAAGAGAAGTTTCTGCCTGTTGCTGAAGCCCTCCATCAGGAGGCATCACTCCATGAGCAGCAGATCAATGGCATCCTAGCCATTTTCCATGTTGTATTGTATCACAATGAATTCATCCAATACAATGTCCTCTTCTTTCTCTGAGACCTACTATCTATGTGGCTAACCCTTACCACTTTCATTTGGAGCATTAGACCTGCTCCTTCAAAGCTGTCCACAGTCATCACTTTGCTTAAGAAAATCACTGAGTCCAGAATTCTTTAGAGTATAAGCAAAATATTCTTTCTCATGGAGATGGAAACTCTTGTTAGATTTGTATGCTTCTTCTGTCTTGGAGACATGTTAAAATTGATAATGTAAAAGTTCAGTCCATGGCCAAGTAGCTCATTAATAGGTCAGAAATGAGGGCAGTACATTCTATAGTTTGAGGGAACAACAGGACTGGTTTATGATTTCCAAAATGGTTGTCAACATCTTTTTTATTTTTGAAGGAAAAATTGTATTTAAGTATCTATTTTTATAATTATTTGAAGATTATGTGTAGGTATCAATTTCAAAATTAAAAATCTAAGCAAAAACAAATGAATGAGAAAAGTTGATTTTTGTTGTGGTAGTTAATATAAAATATTGTTATCAAGGTATGATTCCTTATGCCTATAATTATAACACTTTTGAGGCAGAAACAGAGGATTGCCAAGAGCTTCAGTTCAGCCTAGGCTGCACAGTGGGGTCTTGTCACAAAATAATAATACAAAATTGAACCACAGAGCCAAGAACTGCAAGTTTGATCACATGATCTACATGATAACTTCTTGGTGAAACTGGAACTAATGCATAACTGTGGCCTTATGCAAATTACATGATTGCTTTGAGCCTCAGTTAATTGTTTGACACAGAGATGGGGAGATGAGTCCATTTAACTCTGTGAGGATGCAAATATTTTGGCAGGTGTATTGAAGTATAAAATAAAAGTTTTGTGGTCTTCTTTGTTCTTTGTTTTTCTTGTTTCTGCATGTTGTTTATATTTTAGTTGTTATATATGTCTGAAAAAGACAAAGCAAAAATAAAGACAAGAATAAGTTCAGGGACTATTAAGAAGAAACAGGGGGCAGGAGGTGATGGAATAAGATGCAGAATGTAAGGGTCTAAAAGACATTATTTGTATGCTTATTCAAACTAATATCATACAAAATAAAGTAACACTCAAGGCTTAAAAAATAGTACTGTCAAAGTATCGTGAGTGAAAAATAGAAGAGTTGACTTAAAATGAGCTCTCAACTAATAGCCTTGATTTAGCCCCTAAAATGTGTAAGATAGACAGAAAGAACTAGAAACAAGCTTTGGAACTACTTCTTCTCACTGTCATTCTGTTGCCAAAATTTAGACAGTATTTTCAGTACCATTAAAGTAGATGAAACCATACTGAACAACTGATAGCTCTTTCTTGTCATAATGTAGAAAAGAAGCAATTCTTTCTTGAAAGTTGTCAGAAACACCTTTCATCTCTCTCCTCATAGTCTATTTCCTGGTTCAGAAACAAAAGGTCAATGCCAAGCGAAGCAACAATAAAGATGCTTTCTCCCCTTAAAGCAGATGGAGTTCTGGTAGACTGTATCCTGGCAGCTAGAGCATCCTCAATAAATACTAGCAAGAGAAAAAAATAAATATAGAGCTAGGTTGGGCCTTGAAAATACAATACATACTAAAGATTGTAATTTAATATGTGCTCCATATGCACACAGTCTTGGACAAGGAGAGTGTCAGGTTCGTGTTAGGTCAGGATAACCTCTACTTGCTGAATATACTAAAGGCAGAAGTTGTAAGATGGAAGTCACACACTTGAATGTACCAACTGCGCCTAGATCTGAGGAAGGCAAGCATTTGGAGTTGTTAGACACTGGAGTAAAGTTTTATATATGACATCTCAAGATAAGCACTGGCTGCAGGTGCATCTCTGTTTGTGTGACAATGAATACAGCAAAAGGAACTGGCTGTTTATAAAGGGAAAGAGAGTGAAGTTAGAGAGGTACAGGGTCATGAAGATCCACAGCAAATTCTGAAGACATTTAATCTGATATACTATTACAGATTTATGTGGTGAGGTGTTGTATATTTAACAAAATTAGTCTAGAATATCAATGTATCTCTTCAGCCTTTTGTGTTGCTGTTGTTTTGTTTTATATTTCTTTGGTTTTTTTTAATTATTATTATTTTCTCAAGACAGAGTTTTCTGTCTAACAGTCCTAGCTGTCCTGAAAATTGCTTTGTGCATCAGGCTGGCTTAAAACTCACAAAGATCCTCCTGCCTCTGCCTCCCAAGTGCTGAGACTAAGAACATGTGCCACCACTGCCTGGCTGTCAGGTCTTAAACTCACAGAGATCCAGAAGGATCTATCTCCTGAGTGATGGGATTAAAGGCATAGGACAGAACTCCCTGACCTCCATTGCTTGGCTGTGGATCATTCTGTCCTCTGATATTCTAGGCTGATTTTATTAAATGTACAATATATCACTACAAATGTATATATTTAAAAATTATAATTTTATATGACTTTGCCTGATGTAAGTATGTGTCCACTTGCATGCCTGGTGCCCACTGGGTCAGAAGAGGGTTATCTGGTCTCCTGAAACTTGATTAAGGACCTCTGCAAGAGCAATAATGTCTCATAACTTTGGAGACATCTTTTCAACCCCAGGGTTTTAATATTTTAAAATCTTAAAGTTTTAGACAGGCACATCTGCAAGGTTTTTGGCAGAATGTGGGACACAGCTTAAATCTGAGGGCTTGCTGTCTGGGCAGGGAGGAACAGGCATTGGTGCAGGGAGGAAGTCTGAAGAAGCCATGGGGGCAACTGAAAGAAGAAGGAAGATTCAGTGAACAGATATGGAGCCTACCAAATTAGAGTTACTGCTTGCTAAATACAAGAGACTGGCTTGATATAATACTGAATTCTCTGTTCAGCAAATCATGCCTTTATTTTCAGCCATCATGTTGCAGGACCCCTGATCAAATGCTTCCTCACAGGACAATTTTCCTAGAGTTGTGAAAGCAAGAATGAATAGTGAATGGTTTCCCAAGACAATTTATACTACAAAATTCAAAATAGACTGAGAGAAGAATGGGGTCTAATGCAGTGTTCATTCAAGGAGCATGTGGTCAACAATATGGCAGGTAGATAATATACCGGTTACCTTACTTCTTATAAAAGTTGGGTAGAAAGATTTTAAAAGCTGGAACACAAGAAAAGAGCAATTAATCACGATCTTCTGGGCAACACACCATTGCAGTTGTAAATTCAAACCAGCTGCCATTGTATGAAGTATGTCTACACAGGAATAGGCCTATCCACAGTTACACATAGATAAAGAGTTATGGAACTCTTACTGCTGAAGTATTGGCTACTGAAAAATTTGGAAAGAGAAGAAATCATTACCTTCAGTTCTGTGAGCCAGCCAAGTTCCTATGATTGACAGAAAACTAGAAGTTGCACTGATGGATCTGGTTAGAATCAGTAGGTTACAAAACACTAGACAGGAATCCTGGAAAGGTGCTTTCAGTGAGGACAGTGGGCTGATAGAGGGTGAGAAGTAGATTAGAGAGGGCAGAGTTGTTGAGTAATTACAATGTATAATATACATGAAAGTAATTCCCAAGGAATATATTATTAATAGCAACTGGAGATCTGTATACAAATTAGAAAAGAAGAAGTGAAACTATCTCTATTTGCATATGATATGATTGTATACATAAGTGATCCACAAAGTTCTACAAGGGAACTTCTATAGCTGATAAACACCTTCTGCAATATAGCAGGATACAAGATTAACTCAAAGAAATCGGTAGCCCTTCTATACACTAAAGATAAAAGGGCTGAAAAAGCAATAAGGGAAATTCTGCAAATAGGATGAAATACCTTGGAGTAACTATAACCAAAGATGTAAGAGATCGATTTGACAAAAGCTTCAAATCACTGAAGAAAGAAATTGAAGAGGATATCTGAAAACGGAAAGATTTCTCATGTTCCTGGATAGGTAGGACCAACATAGAAAAAAATGGCAATTCTACCAAAAAAAAAAAAATCTACAGATTCAATGCACTTCCCATCAAAATCCCAACACAATTTTTACAGACCTTGAAAGAACAATACTCAATTTCATTTGGAATAACAGGAAAGCCAGGATTGCCAAAATAATTTTGCTCAACAAAAGAACCTCAAGAGGCATCACCATCCCTGACTTTAAGCTATACTATAGAGCTACAGTAATAAAAACAGCCTGGTACTGGCATAAAAACAGACTTGTGGACCAATGGAATAGAATTGAGGATCCAGACATTAACCCAAAAACCTATGAACACCTGATTTTTGACAAAGAGGCCCAAAACATTCAATGGAAAAAAGATAGTATATTTAACAAATGGTGTAGGCATAGCTGGGTGGCAGTGTGTAGAAAAATCCAAAGAGATTCAAGCCTATCACCCTGCACAAAACTCAAATCCAAGTGGATCAAAGACCTCAACATAAACCCAGCCACACTGAACCTGATAGAAAAGAAAGTGGGAAATACCCTTCAATGCATTGGCATACGTGACCACTTCCTAAATATAACACCAGTAGCACAGACACTAAGGACAACAATCAATAAGTGGGCCCTCCTGAAACTGGAAGCTTCTGTAAAGGGTAGGACACTGTCAATAAGACAAAACAACAGCCTACAGAATGGGAAAAGATTTTCACCAACTCTACAAGTGAAAGAGGACTGATCTCTAAAATATATACAGAACTCAAGAAACTAGAGTCCAAAACCTTGAATAATCCAATCAAAAAATGGGGCTCAGAACTACAAAAGGAATTCTCAGCAAAAGAATAGCCAAAAGGCACTTGAAAGAATGTTAAACATCTTTAGCCATCAGAGAAATGCAAATCAAAACAACTTTGAGATGCCACCTTACACCTGTCAGATTGGCTAAGATAAAAGACACAGATGACAGCCTATGCTGAAGAGGTTGCAGAGCAAGGGGAACACTGCTCCATTGTTCCTAGGAGTGTAAGCTGATTCACCCACTCTGGAATGCAGTATGGTGGTTTCTCAGAAAACTGAGAATCAATCTTCCCAAAGATCCAGCAATACCACTACTGGGCATATACCCTAAAGATGCACATTCACACTCCAAAGTCATTAGCTCAGCTATGTTCATAGCTGCATTATTCATAATAGCAAGAACCTGGAAACAACCTAGACACCCATCAACTGAAGAATGAATTAACAAACTATGGTACATTTACACAATGGAGTACTACTCAGCAGTGACAAAAAATGATATCCTAAAATTTGCAGTCAAATGGATGGATTTAGAGAGTACCACAATCTCAGAAAGATAAACAGAGGATATACTCACTCATTAGTGGACATTAAACAAAACAAGCTAATCATGTATATGCTGCAAACCACAACCACTGAACAACTTGGGATCTGAAACACCTTGGACTAGTACCTTGGAGCCCATTCCCTCCAGAGGAACACCTGACTCAGTCTTGATGTGGAGATGAGGAAAGTGGATTTGCTTAGAGTGGATGCTGAACTAAGCCACCTTGGGACCATGGGACCTCCTGCCCTTGCTGGTGAGGAGATAAACTGACGGAGAGAAGAGTGAGTTGACTGGGAGGGGCGAGATGGTGAAGGGAGCCTGAACAAGGGGATACATGGATTAAAAAAATGACTTTCTTTGTAATAATATTAAAAAAGGAAAAATAACTATCACAGATGGATTGAAGAACTCAGGTTTATAAAATCCAAGATACAATACCAAATTACTTGATACATGAAGAATGAAAAATTTGGACACAAATGCAGGAAAGGAAAAAAAATGGAGGCAAAATGTATCTGATGTTGCAACTAATAGACAAAATTATTGAAGCAACTATTATAAACATTCTCAATAAAGTTAATCAAACCAACTTTCTAACATGTGAAAACTTCACCAAAAGAATGAGAAGTCTCAGCAGAAATGCAGCAATACAAAGAACCCAGTGGCAATATGGCATTTGGGATGAAGGAGTAAAGAATAAATAAACCTTCTGCCCTGCTAAACAATAATTTAACTTGAAATTTGCTTCTGGAAAATCAATGAATACTGCTTGAAATATTTTTAAAGGAACACAGGAAGTGTAAGTATAATTAAGAAAATCTACTAGTTCCTAGTTGGTGCACCGAGAGGTGATGGTTCGTGAGAGGTGACTCTATCATTATCCTCTCCTAAATTGTGTGCCGTGATTCTACCTCGGGCATATGCAGTCAAGACAGTGCACCCTTTCACTATAGCTCTCAGGCAGAGCTTATGGCACCCCACTGCTGTCCATTTACCTCTCTATTAAGGCGTTCTGTCTTAGTTCTGTGCATCAGAAATGGTCTTCTCTCTCTCTACTTATTTCTACTTAGATAGCAAAAGCTTTATTCCAGGCACAGCAAGCAGAGAACACAGTAACTGATCAGTCACCTCAAGATCACTAATGGTAAGAATCTCATTTGAGGAGCAGCACATATCAAAGAGAGAACTTGATCTCCCTCCATTGCTCCGGCCTTAGGCCAAGGCTTGAAAGCTATTTGGAAGGAAAGAGAGAAATGAGACCATAACATCCCAAGTCTTCATTTCTTTGCTCGTTCATATTTTACTTTATTTGCAACAGATTAGAGAATTGCATGATAAAGATATTTTTGGAAAAAATAATATTGGTCTTGGTAGAATATTAAAAGGAGTCTGGTAGCTCTGATTTAAAGATGGTAGTGAAAAAAAGAAGTTTGAAACCAGGAAGAACCCTGTGATCACAGACAATGCCAGTGGGCGAAAGGGTATATAGTGCATATGCTAGACTGAATGTATTCGGAAGCAATCAGAGAAGAACACAGGCTGATGGGGCAAAGCTCCTCAAATGTGATGAAGAATCATCACAGAAAGTCTGAGTTCACACTGGCATAAGTGGTTGAATAAAACCTCTCACCAAGGACTGAACTGTGAACCACTCTGATGCAGAAGCACCTCACAGAAAGCTTTATTTCCCTGTGAAAACATGCTCTTTCCTAGCAGTGTGGAAGTAGACTTTTCAAGAAAAACTCTAGTGGCACACCAAGCTTCTAGTTTCTAAGTGGATATAGAGGGGGAAAAAGTAGATTCCCTAAACAATGTAAGACACACCTTACATGCCACATACTCAATGTGTGATGGTTTGAACGAAAATGATTTCCATGGACTCATATATCTGCATGCTTGTTCCACAGTTAGTGGAACAGTTTTGAAGAATTACAAGGTATGGCCTTATTGGAGGAGGTGAGTCACTGCAGATGAGCTTTGAGATTGAAAAGCCCACATTGAATGTCCATATTCTATCACTACAAAATACTATATTAAATGTAAAAATTTTATCAAATACATATGAAATATGCAAAAAATTGGAAAATGGGACTCACAGGGATGAAACAGATACAGCCATTGATTTTAAGGGAACCAAACAACAGTCTTTTATGAATATGTTAAAGAAGAAGCCTTTATGAAGATATTAAAAAACTAAAAATCATGCTTTAAGCACTAAATTTTTAGCAATAATAATAATAATATATATTTCAAAGGGCTGAATAAAAGTTGTCAATAGAAACATGTGCCAATTTAAATGAACCATTCAATAAAGTTTTCCAGCAGATTTGAACAAAGAACAAATTTGAATTTTTCATATCAGAACAATAAGAGAGATAAAGAATACTTGAAGTAGCAGAGTTTCCAGGGAATGAGTGGCTTCACTAGATTTACTAACTTCTAGATACTGTGCATGTTATAGAGAGAATAGAGAAAAAGGCACTGCAGGCCACTCTAAAATCCAACTAGAAGTCCCATTGGATGGAAAACCTTACTCTGGCAACCACAAAAATCAAAGAGCTAAGTTACAGTAACCACAAAGAAATCCATACCCAAATATGTCATAGTGATAACTGCATACTAAAATCAAAGGGAAAAGTCACAAAAGGAGAAAGTGTAAAATGAGGTTTGATACAGGAAACACCAGCAAGAGTAACTCCTGAATTCTCCCTAAACCAAGACTTTATTGAGTTCTTGTTCATCAAGAATTTTTTTATATCAATCAATTTAGCTTTCAGAAGTGAATGTTGAATAGAAATATTCCCAGAGAAAACAAGAGTTGATTTTTTCCTATTGCTCCCTAGTCTATAGTTTTTTAAATAAAATCTTTTATTATTTGAAACTTTCATCAGTGTATTTTAATCATATTTATCCAAACTCTTTCCCCTAATTTTTCCTATTTCCATCCCACATCTCTCTCTTTTCCAACCCTCTAGTTCTCTTTTGTTCTCAATAACTCATAGAGTTCATTTTATGCTGACTACACTCATAAAAAACCCACTTCTTCCTCCCCTAGAAGATATCAACTCCCAATAGCTCCTTAGTTAGGCTATTTACTCTCTGCAAGTAAGAAGGTTGATAGGCTTGAGGTTCTGAAGGCCTTATGCAGGCAGCCATAGCTGCTGTGAAGACTTGCCATGTCCTCAAGAGCCTGTTTTACTCCAGTTTTCCCTGACTTTTGACTCATACTGCCCACTCTTTGTGGGATGTTCCTTAAGATTTCTAGAGGAATGATATAGATATACCATTTCTACAAGCAGTTTTAAAGAGTTATATAAGCATGAAGCAAGTGGCACCTGAGGGTAGCCAGGTGTATGTGTGTGTGTATATGTGTTTGAGGGCATAGAAAATAAGAGACAGGTAATTATGTAAGTAATATTTGATGGTATAATTGCACTTTAAAAATCATTTTGACTAATAAAGAAGTCAATTTCTTAATACGTTATTCATATAATGAAGTTATTTGTCATAGTGTAATACATTTGACAATGACAGTACAATGGGATTAGCTTGAGGTGAAATTGCTGCAATAAAACAATGGTAACCATTGATAGAACAGATAAAAAGCCAGAAAGTGGACATAACAACATTATTTATACGTACTCATTCACATTACTCTGACAGTATCATGCATGCTAGGCTGGCCTGCAACTCAATATGTAGCCAAGAATATCCTAGAACTTCCTCCTGCATCCTCCCCTCAAGAGCTGGAATCTCAAGGGGTGCACCAGCAGAGGCAGTGCTTATGAGGTGCTGGAGATGGAACTTAGTCTTCATGAATAATAAGTATGTGTAGTGGGATTAGGCTTGTAATGTTGTACATATTTGTCCAGTCTATGGGTTTTAATAAAAGCTGATTGTCCAAAGGCAGACAGAATTGTGGGTGGGGCTACCAGACTAAAAATCTCTGAGAATGGGAAGAACAGACACAGATGCCACACAGATGCTGCAGAGATTCCAGGAGATGATGCAGCAGAAAAAGATAAAATGCTGCTCTGAGAAAAGGTACCAAGCCATATGGCTGAACAAGATGGGGTGAGTTCAGATGAAGGAGTTAGCAAGTTATATGCCTGGGCTCTAGGTTGATCAGCAGAAAATTAATGAAGGCATCTGTGTGTCTCTGTGGGACTGTGGTACTGCCTACCAGTGGGTCAGAACCTCAGGACAAGACCCAAAAGTCTGGGTGGGCCAGAAACCTAATACAACAGGTATGCCTTCTACTCACTGAGCCATATTTATAAAGGTAATTATGGCAAATCATATTTATACCAATGCATTATTTAGTTTATGTCATATGTAACATCTATACATGTGTAACAGACATGACAAAAATAAGAGAGAGTGGAACAACACAGTAGGGAAATTTCAATATTTTACTGGAAATAAACCACAGCAAATTGAAGTATACTGAGATAATTTAGAATATTCTGGTTCTATAAAGCATCTACTAAGAAAATGGCTCAAAATACATTTTAAATATCATTATAAGAAGTAAGATATTATTTATATAAACATATCCACTTTCTACAAAAGAGGGCAGGAAGGAAGGATGAGGAAAACAGAAAATTGAAAAAAATTATAGCTTTAGAGTCAACTCTATCTGTAAGAGCATTAAGAGTTTTGGTAATGGTATAGAGAAGTTTGCACATTATTCGTGAGATATGAATATGATAGTATTTGAAAATAGCTTGATATTGTTCAAAAACAACTCACTGTAGATTACCTGAAAATCAATTCTACTATTTGACTTAAAAGTAATAAGTAAAGATAATTCACATCAGCAACTTGCACATAGCTAAACAAGGACCTCCTGCCCTTGCTGGGGAGAAGATAAGGAGATGGGGAGAAGAGACAGTGACTGGGAGGGGCGGGAGGAGGAAGGGAGCTTGAACATGGGGATACATGGATAAAAAATGAGACTTTATTTAAAAATAAATAATTAAAAAAAGAAACAAAATGTCCATCAATGATGAAGAGATAAGATGAAGAGATGTTTTATAGACCCATATATCATGATATAACAACACAGTGGATATATTGTTAGAAATGAAATAAAGATACTTGCTATGGTGCAGGCGAACACTGAAAACATCATTGTTATTTACTATTGTTCTTGGTTTGCTACACTATTTACAATGACCAGGAAATGGAAATTGTCTAAACGTTGGTTCTAGTTATCTTTTGCTGCTGTGATGCACACTATGACTAAAAGCAACTTGGGGAAGAGAAAGGGTTTATTTAGCTTACATGTCCTGATCACAGTCCATCAAAGATAGAAAACAGTGTGGGGGCAGCAGTGAGAATTTGGAAGCAGAAACTAATGCAAAGACTGAGGGGGAACTGTGAAGTCCATTTGCAGTTGGATTAGTTCTAGAGTAGGAGATGGGTGAGTTACTTAGTGATGTCTATGGTGATTTCCTCTAGGGAGATGAAAGCATTAGGTAATTAGATTGTGAGAATTCTTTCTCAAATCTAGAATCCAACAATGACAATATCAAACAAAAACAACAAATTGGCATATGAGATGAGATGTGAGTTATATGTTAATGATGGTTTTCTTTGTTTCTCTTTTCATTTTTTTTCCTTTTACTGAAAATAGATTCTTTTCTCATACACTCTATCCCGGTAATAGCTTCCCTTACCCCTACTCCTCCCAGTTTCTTCCCATCCTCTCTCCCTTCTAGATCCACCCACATTCTGTCTTTTATTAGAAAAAAAACAGGCTTTTACTAGATAACAAATAAGTATGATTAAATAAAACATAATAAAAATAAAGCTATTCCATAGTATCACAAGTTGGACTAGGCAACCAAAAAGGCAAAAACAGTTCCAGGAGCAGGCATAAGAGTCAGAGACATACTCATTCTCACACTCAGGACTCCCATAAAAATGTTAAGCTAAAAGCTATACTATATATGCAGAGGACCTGGTGCAAACCTGTGTAGGGTCTATGCTTGCTGATTCAGTCTTTGAGAGTTACATGGGCCTTGCTTAGTTGATTTAGAGGGTCTTGTTCTCCTGGTGTCCTCCATCAATTCTGGCTCTTACATTCTTTCTGCTACTTCTTCCATAGAGTTTTCTGAGCTCTGAGAGGGGGTCTTTGATAGAGACATCCCCTTATATATACTCTGTGTATGTAATTGCTGACTGTGGGTTTCTGAATCTGCTCCCATCTCTTAGAGAAAGCTTTTCTTTTGATGTCTGTATAAGGTACTGATCTATGAGTATAGCAGAATATCATTGAGGGACATTTAATCTACCAATAGTTTATTTTTGTTTATATGTTTGTTTTTTAAGACCAGTAGTGTTTGCTTTTATACTAGGTCTCTGGGCTTCCTATTCTCTGGCTCTTGGTTACTCAAGCAGTGTTGGGTATGGATTCTTTCTCATGGAGTGGGTTTTTAAATGAAATCAGACATAGGTTGGCTACTGTCACAGGTTCTGTCCAATGACTGTACTAGCTTATCTTGCAGGGAGGACAGATTGTAGATAAAAGACCCTGTGGCTGGGTTGGTGTCCATGTTTCTCTTTTGGTAGCACTCAGGGCAGTTTCATGCACCAAAGACCCTAGAATGTAGGTGAAGGTTCTATGTAGGCACCAGCTTGACTTCTCCATGTTCAGTGAGCTGTATGAATGTTGTCCTCAGTAATAAGACCACATGCTGTTCTCAGTAAGTGGACCCTCTATGAGTTTGTGAAGAGTAACCCATTATCTTAGCAATAGCTTGGATTGCTTGGGGATCCTCCTGTGACTCCCTTTGTCAACAACTCAGCTGAAAGCAACTACATCCCACCCTTGGTAGCCTTAATTGGTGACAAGAAATGGCCAATTGAGACTCTGTATACTTCATTATTAGGAGCCCTTATTAGGATCACCTTAAAGAATTCTAGGAAGTTTCCACTGGACTAGGGTTCTATTATTTCTTAAATGCTCCTCTCTTCCAGGTGTCTCTTCACATATTCTTTCCCTCTACCCTGATTACCTTCCCCTCCCCATCTGTTCTCATTTACATCTCCCTGCCCCCTCAGTCTGTCCTTATAATCTGGTCTTTTCCTTGAAGGTGAAATCCATTTTACCATAGAAATAATAAATACAAGATTAGAAATTAATAAATTCAAACAAAAAGAAAGCAAGAAAAAACTACAAACAAAAAGATGGTACTTGGATAAATCAACAAAATTAAAAACCTCTATTAATACTGAGAAAGAAAGGCAAAGAAAGAACACATGAATTCCTCTTCTTGGAAGAAGTAGACGATGCCAGTGGTGATTGTTAAGAGAACCATATGCTGGATAGTGGTGGCACACATTTTTAATGCCAGCGTTCAGGAGGCCAATACAGTCCTTTGTGAGCTTGAGGACAGTTCCAAAGCTACACAGAGAAACCCTGTCTCAAATAATCAATACAAAAAAGTATAAAGGAAAGAAGAGAGAAAATTATATTTATATTTTAAAACCCTAATAAAGAAGTGTGGTTTCACTTGATAATTTTTACCAAAAGCTAAAATTATTAAATAACTCTTACTGTGTGTATTTATTTCATAATATAAGAAGAAATATTTTATAATTCTTTTATATGTATTTGGTATTCCACTGATAGACAAACAAGACAGTATAGTATAAACAATAGTGAAAATACAGGAAACTACTGAACAATATTCTGTAAAGATAAAGAGTACAAGTCCTTAAAGTGTTAGCAAGAGAGGTTCAGCTGAATGTTCAAGAAAAACACACATACCTTACCAACTGGACTTTATCCCTGGGCACAAGTTAGTTATTATTATTATTATTATTTTATTTTAAAATTAACCAATATATTTCATCACTCAGCAAGTTAAAGAAGAAAATTATTTGATTGTCTAATCAATGAAAAGTGTTTGACAAAATTTGATAGGTATTAAAAAACTCTCAGAAAAAGGGTTGATTGAACTTCTTCAGTGTGATAAAGCATAGCTAAGAAGTTCCAGTAGACTTTGTAAGAACAATGCTAACGTAAGAACCCTATTTCTGTTTATTCAATATAAAATAATGGAAAAAATAATATGTGCCTTTCCTAGCCTTTGGCCTGATTGTATGAATAAAGAATGCTAAACAATTTAAAGCAAAATAATACACCTCAAAAATATAAACTAACAGATGAGCTTGTCTAAGTAACGGAGAACAAGACAAAGACTGAAGTGAAAAATATAACACGATTGGGGAAAACCAATATGTTTGGAGACTACAGAATGCATCTTACATTTCAAAGGCAAAAATTAAAAAAAAAAGGGAAATCAGAAAAGTAGAATTTATCAAAATGTGAAAGTTTTGATTTACTTTCAAAATAACTTCCTGAAAAGATGCATATTATAACAGAAACCAGCTTAAAACAAAGTATTATCTGTGTAAAATTATGCAAGAGTCACCCATGTTAAAGTCAATGCTGTTTTGCGGCTAACATGTCACCTGGCTAACAAGTAATTGTTGAGTTTTGAACAGTAACAGTATTGGACAAAGCGAACAAACAAGCTTTTATGAAAGTATCCCATATAAAAAGTAGAGAAAGAGTCTAATTTTCACTATGCAAAGCTTGTACAGCTCAATGAGGACATTAGTGAAAACATTGAGAGAATAAAGTGCAAGGTAAGAAAGAGATTCCCAAGTAGAATTAGCACTGTAAACGTAATGTAAAATGCAACATTTACCCCCAAACCAAAGAACTAAGCATCAAAAGAGAAATTGAAGTATTTTGCTTATCAAATTACGAATGTTTCACAAAATAAAAATGTCTGGGCAATGGTTAAATGATGTATCCTTTGTCCATCTAAGGATATATGCAAAATGTGTAAAGATTACTTAACTCATGTTTGACTTGTAAAGTAGTTGCCAAGACAGTATCTCAATCCTTATCACATTACATATCTATACCTGAAAAAACAGCATGTTCAAATGAAATTAGGAAATACACTAATTATATGAAAAAAATCATTCCATTTGCTTTAGTAATTAAATTTCTTTTTTATTGCTTTGTTTAAAAGTCAACATCAATCTTTATATAAAAAGCAAAATATTCAGAATAGATAAAAACCCTTATAGTAATAAAATTTCTCTTATTTCTAAAATACATGAAAAATAAAATCTAAATCTTCTCAAGCCAGGTTAGGCTCAGCTATAGATGAAGAAAGCACAGTAGGTCACAGTTAATGCCCACGGACACACTATACCCACCACAAATTTCTGCTAAGCAACCCTTCTACAGTAAAATCAGAAGTTTTGTTTTGTTTTGTTATGTGTGTGTGTGTGTGCGTGTTTTAAAGCACTTTATTCACCCATCATCTTTCAATGAAAAAAGAATGTTTTTGCTTAAAGTCCACTAATGAGTGAGTACATACCCTGCTTATCCTTCTGTGTTTGTTAGACTCGCTCAGGAGGATATTCTCCAAATCCATACATTTGCCTTTGAATTTTAGTATATCATTTTTCTTACTGCTGAGTAGTACTCACTACTGTTTGTTAATGCATTCCTCAGTTGAGGGGCATCTACGTTGTTTCCACATTCTTGCTATTATGAATAATGCTACTATGAATATAGTTGAGCTAATGCTTTAGGGTGTGAATGTGTCTTTAGGGTATATGCCCAATTGTGGTATTCCTGGATCCTTGAGGAGATTGAATCTTAGTTTCCTGAGAAACTGCCATACTGCATTCCAGAGTGGCTGAAGTTTACACTCCTACCAGCAATGGAGGAGTGTTCCCCTTACTCTGCATCTCTTCAGCACAGTCTGTCATTTGTGTTTTTGATCTTAGCCATTCTGACAGGTGTAAGGGGGTATCTCAAAGTTGTTTTGATTTGCATTTCTCTGATGGCTAAAATGTTGAGTTTTTTTTTTTTTTTTTTTTTAATGTGTCATTCAGCCATTTGAAATTCTTCTGCTAAGAATTCCCTTTTTAATTCTGAATCCCATTTTCTGATTGGGTTATTCAGGGTTTTGTGCTCTAGCTTTTTGGGTTCTCTATATATTTTAGAGATCAGCCCTCTATTACTTGTAGAGTTGGTGAATATCTTTTCCCATTTTGTAGGCTGTCATTTTGTTTTAATGACTGTGTCCTTGGCCTTACAGAAACATCTCAGTTTCAGAAGGCCCCACTTATTGTTGTTCTTAGCGTCAGTGCTACTGGGTTATATTTAGGAAGTGGTTACCTGTGCAAATACATTGGAGGATATTTCCTCACTTTCTTTTCTATCAATTTCAGCTAGATGGTTTTATGTTGAGGTCTTTGGTCCACTTAGATTTGAGTTTTGTGTAGTGTGATAGGCTTGAATCTATTTGCATTTTTCTACATACTGCCTTCCAATGCCAACACAATTTGTTAAAGATACTATCTTTTTTCCATTGAATATTTTTGACCTCTTTGTCAAAAATCAGGTGGGTGGGTTAATGTCAGTATCTTCAATTTGATTCCATTTATCCACATGTCTATTTTTATGCCAGTACCAGGCTGTTTTTAATATGATAGGTCTATAGTATAACTTGAAGTTGGGAATGGTGATGCCTCTTGAGGTTCTTTTGTTAAGCAGAATTATTTTGGCATTCCTGGCTTTCCTGTTATTCCAAATAAAATTGAGTATTGTCCTTTCAAGATCTGTAAAAAATTGTGTTGGTATTTTAATGGAAATTGCATTGAATCTATAGATTGCTTTTGGAAAGATTGTCAATTTTACTATGTTGATCCTACCTATCCAGGAGCATGGGAGATCTTCTTTCCTTTTTCTGATACCCTCTTCAATTTCTTTCTTCAGTGATTTAAAGTTTTTGTCAAATAGATCTATTACTTCTTTGGTTACAGTTACTTCAAGGTTTTAATGCTATTTTCAGCTATTATAAATGGTGATGTTTCCCTTATTTCTTTTTCAGCCTGTTTGTCTTTAATATATAGGGGAGCTGCTGAGTTTTTTTAATTAATCTAGTATTCTGCTAAATTGCTGAAGGAGTTTATCAGCTATAGAATTTCCCTGGTATAATTTTGTGGGTCCCTTATATATACAATCATGTCATCTGCAAATAGAGATAGTTTCACTTCTTTTCCAATTTGTATCAATTTAATCTCCTTTTGTTCTTTTATTGTTTTGGCTAAAACTTCAAGAACTATATTGAATAGATAAGGGGAGAGGAGATAGCATTGTCTAGTGATTTTAGTGTGATTGCTTTGAGTTTCTCTCCACTTAGTTTGATGTTGGCTGTTGGCATCTTATAAATCTCCTTTATTATACTTAGGAATTTTCCTGTATTCCTGATCTCTCCAGGACGTTTATCATAAAGGAGTGTTGGATTTGGTCAAAGGCTTTTTCAGTATCTAAGGTGATGATCATGTGTTTTTTCCCTTCAATTGGTTTTTTTTTTTTTTTTTTTTTTTAAAAACTTTATTTATTTATTTATTTATTTTATTTGCCTTGGTGTTTGCCTGGAACTGGAACTACAGACAGTTGTTAGCTGCCATGTGGGTGCTGGGAATCGAACCCGGGTCCTCTGAAAGAGCAGACGGCGCTCTTAACCGCTGAGCCATCTCTCCAGCCCCCCTTCAATTGGTTTTTATGATGGATGTCATTTATTGTTTTTCATATGTTGAACCATCCCTGAATTACTGAGATGAAGCATACTTGATTGTGGTGGATAACTTGTTTTATATGTTGTTGTAATAAGTCTGCCAGAATTAAGTGCATTGATATTAAGGGATATTAATGACCACTGATTGTTACTTCCTGTTATTTTTGGTGATAGTTTGTGTGTACTTCCTTTCTTAGAGTTTTTTTTTTCCTATGGGATTATGGATTGTTTGTAGTTTCATGGGTGTATCTGGGTTCCTTAGGTTGGAGTTTTCCCTCAAGTGCTTTCTGTAATGCTGGATTTGTGGATAGGTATTATTACAACTTGTCTTTGTCATGAAATATCTTCCTTACTCCACATATGATGATTAATAGTTTTTCTGGCTATAGTATTCTGGGTTGGCAGCCATGTTCTTTTAGTGTCTGTATAACTTCTGACTAGGATCTTTTTGCTTTCATTGTTTCCATTGAATAATCTGGAGTTATTCTGATGGGTCTGCCTTTATACGTCAGTTGGTCCTTTTCCTTTGCAGTTCTTAATATTTTTTCTTTTTCTGTATGTTTTGTTACTTAATTATTATATGGCAGGCAGACTTTTTTGGGGTGTCTAATCTACTTGGTGTTCTGTGTCTTCTATCTTTATAGTCATTTCCTTCTTCAGGTTGGGAAAGTTTTCTTCTATGATTTTATTGAATACATTGCTTGTGACTTTGAGCTGGTATTCTTCTCCTTTTTCTATTCTTATTATTCTCAGGTGGGTCTTTCCATGGTGTCACAATTTTTCTTAATGTTTTGTCTTATGGCTTTTTTGATTTTGGTGTTTTCTTTGAGTGTTTTATCTATTTCCACTATTGAGTCTTCCATTCCAGAGATTCTCTCTTCCAACTCTTGGATTCTGTTGGTTATGCTTGTATCTGTAGTTCCAGATTGTTTCTTCCGATTCTCTATTTCATTCTTTGCTTTGTTTTGTGCCTTCTTTTTTGTTTCTGTTTCAATTTTTAGTTCCTGGAATGATTTTTTCATTTTTTGGAATTCTCTTTCTTGGTTTTCTTTCAAGGATTTGTTCATCTCCTCCAATTTTTTATTTGTTTTTTCTTCTATTTACTTAAGGGACTTTTCCATATTCTCTTTTAAGGCTTCTATAATCTTCATAAAGATGTTTGTATTGTTGTTTTCTTCTGTTTCCTCTTCATTTCTCTATTTGAGTCTTGGTGTTGTAGAACCAGCAGCTTCTTTTGGTGGTGACTTTTTGTTCATTATATTGTTATATGTATTCTTGCACTGATGTCTGCCCATTGCTTCCTTGGTTCACTCTTAGTCATGTCTTAGTGTAATCTTAGTTTGTCATGTCTACAAGTGTTGTGTGTCTCCTGTCTGCTCTGGACAAGGAGTCTGCACAATTTCTCACTCTGATCAGGCCACGGTATTCTCACTGTCTGAAGTCATCTGACACCCACTCTACCACAGACACCACAGGGTCATGCTGTTCAGAGAGACTTCTATCCCTCTATGACAATGCAGTCTGCCTTGAAGGCGGGGCCTGGGGCATCTGTGATGTGACCTTTGGGATGGATGGGGAAGGCTAATCTTAGCCCTTGTCTAGATCAGGCCTCCCACTTCTTTTTGGACCTGGGCTCCTCACTGTAGCCTGACTCCTACTCTGCCTTGAACACCACAGAGTTATGCTGTCTAGTAATTAAATTTCTAAAATTAATTCCAACAAGAATGTGAAAGATGTTATTGATAAGTTTTTAATTTCTACCAGTGAAATAGTTAAATTTTATTTGAAAAAGCTGTTTGAAAATCATATAGATATACTAGAACTAAGATTTCTTAAGGCTATTTCTAATACCTATTTCTATGTATACATCTGTATTGTATATATATGATGAATAAGCAGAATAATAATAGTAACACAGTTGATGAGATTTATATAATTGTGTTAGTTGAACTTAGTTAATTAATTGGTCACCCAATATCACTGTTTTTTCTGTGTTGGTCACTTAATTATTTCTTATCAAAATTGCTTTGGAAGATTGAGTCTTGATGCTTCTGTTCTCAGCACTTAAACTGCTTTGTTCAGTGAAAACAAGTTTCTTTTTTTTTTTAACAAAAAAGAACAAAAATAATTTTAATTATAAATAATTATAATTATAAATAATTATGAATAAATTTAATTATAAATAATCAGGAACTAGACAAGGATGTCCTCTCTCCCCTTATCTATTCAATATAGTTCTCAAAGTTTTAGCTAAAGCAATGAGGGAACAAAAGGAGATTAAGGGGATACAAATTGGAAAAGAAGAAGTGAAGCTATCTCTATTTGCAGATGATATGATTGTATACATAAGTGACCCACAAAATTCTTCCAAGGAACTGCTACAGCTGATAAACACCTTCAGCAATATAGCAGGATACAAGGTTAACTCAAAGAAATCAGTAGCCCTTCTATACACTAAAGATAGAAGAGCTGAAAAAGAAATAAGGGAAACATTTGCCTTCATTATAGCTGCAAATAGTATTAAATGCCTTGGAGTAACTATAACCAAGAAAGTAACAGACCTATCTGACAAAAATCTTAAATCTCTGAAGAAAGAAATTGAAGAGTATATCAGAAAATGGAAAGTTCTCCCATGTTCCTGGATTGGTAGGATCAACATAGTAAAAATGGCAATTCTACCAAAGGCAATCTACAGATTCAATGCACTGCCCATCAAAATCCCAACACAATATTTTTTGGGCCTTGAAAGAACAATACTCAATTTCATTTGGAATAACAGGAAAGCCAGGATTGCCAAAACAATTTTACTCAACAAAAGAACCTCAGGAGGTATCACCATCCCTGACTTCAAGCTATAATATTGAGCTACAGTAATAAAAACAGCCTGGTACTGGCATAAAAGCAGACTTGTGGGCCAATGGAATAGAATTGAGGATCCAGACATTAACCCAAAAACCTATGAACACCTGATCTTTGACAAAGAGGCCCAAAACATTCAATGGAAAAAAGATAGTATATTTAACAAATGGTGTTGGCATAGCTAGATGGAAGTGTGTAGAAAAATGCAAATAGATCCGAGCCTATCACCCTGCACAAAACTCAAATCCAAGTGGATCAAAGCCCTCAACTTAAACCCAGCCACTTTGAACTTGATAGAAAAGAAAGTGGGAAATACACTTCTACGAATTGGCACAGGCGACTACTTCCTAAATATAACATCAGTGGCACAGACACTAAGACCAATAATTAATAAGTGGGATCTTCTGAAGCTAGGAAGCTTCTGCAAAGCCAAGGACACTGTCAATAGGACAAAATGACAGCCTACAGAATGGGAAAAGATTTTGACCAACCCTACAAGTGATAGAGGACTGATCTCTAAGATATATAAACAGCTCAATAATCTAGAGCCCCGGGGGCTGGAGAGATGGTTCAGCGGTTAAGAGCACCCTGTGCTCTTCCGGAGGAACAGGGTTCGATTCCCAGCACGCACATGGCAGCTAACAACTGTCTATAGTTCCAATTCCAGGCAAACACCAAGGCAAATAAATAAATAAATAAAGTTTAAAAAAAAAACAAAAAACAAAAAACCAAACAAACAAACAAAAAAAAGAATCTAGAGCCCC
>PVIH01010325.1:49720-76458 GCA_004025045.1 Sigmodon hispidus
GGTACAGATCTAAAAAGGGAATTCTCAGCAGAGGAACTATGAATGGCTGAAAGGCACCTGAAAAAGTGCTCTTCATCTTTAGCCATCAGAGAAATGCAAATCAAAACAACTTTGAGATACCACCTAACACCTGTTAGATTGGCTAAGATAAAAGGCACAGATGACAGCCTATGTTGGAGAGGATGCGGAGCAAGGGGAATACTCCTCCAGTGTTGGTGGGAGTGTAAGGTTGTTCAGCCACTTTGGAATGCAATATGGAGGTTTCTCAGAAAATTGAGAATCAATCTCCCCAAGGACCCAGCAATACCACTTCTGGGTGTATACCCTAAAGAGGCACATTCACATACCAAAGGTATTAGGTCAACTATGTTCATAGCAGCATTATTTGTAATAGCAAGAACCTGGAAACAACCTAGATGTCCCTCAACTGAAGAATGGATTAACAAACTGTGGTACATCTACACAATGGAATACTACTCAGCAGTAAGAAAAAACAATATCCTAAAATTCACAGGCAAATGGATGGATTTGGAGAATATCCTCCTGAGCAAGGTATCACAAACTCAGAAAGATAAGCAGAGGATGTACTCACTCATTAGTGGTCTCTAAACAAACAAACAAGAAAAAAGCCAAGCATGCCCAAGCTGCAAACCACAACCACTGAACAGCTTGGGATCAGAAACATCCTGGACTGACCCTTAGGATCCCACTCCAACTATTGGAATACCAGACTCACTCTTGAGGGAGGGTGGACAAAGCTGGATTTGTCAGGAGTGGAGACTGATCCAAGCATTATTGGGTCAGTGGGACCATAGGACTGTCTGCTCCCTGCCCAGGGAGGGGATGGGGAGCTGCAGAGAAGAGAAATGTCGAGATGTGGTGGGAGGGGGAAGGGACCTTGAATGAGGATATACAGGGATGGGAAAAAAAAATTTCAGAGGGAAAGCTGAACACAACATAAATATATGTGTAGCAATCTTATTTGCATTATCACCCCTGATAAGTCATGCTTATGATTTTTATCTTCTTTATAGTTATTGTTAACTTATCAGCATTTTAAATTCATTTTACTATTTTTCTTGATAAATAACAAATAAATAAAGAAGAAGGAAAAAAAAAGAAAAGCAAAAAAAAAGAAAAAAAAGAAATGAAGGAGAAAAATGTTCACAGAGACATCTGCCCAGCATTGCATCCTGAAGCTACAGTGTGTGAGAGCAGGTTGGCTTCCCTCTCCTCCCCTTTTCTTCTCTTCTCTTTTCTTCTCTTCTCTTCTCTTCTCTTCTCTTCTCTTCTCTTCTCTTCTCTTCTCATCTTACATCCCCCCTCCTTCTCTCTCTTCCCCCTTCTTAACCTCTCCCTCCTCCCTTTCTTCCCCTCCCCCCTCCTTCTCTCTGGTGCTGGGGATGAGACTCGGGGCATCACACAGGCTGAGTTACTCTTCCACACCTCTACCCTAGTACTCTTGGCAGTCGCATAACAAAATTAAAAAAGAAATGGGTGAAATTTATTCATAACTATATATTTAATTAAATCCAATGCATTTAAAATATTAATTTAATACAAATTTTAAAAATAAAATATACAGATATTCTTCAAAAAGAGAACAAAAATAATTTTAATTAAAACATTTCTTGGCATTGTTCAAAACATTATATGACTCTCTGTACAAAGGATATGTTCTAATTTTGGTTTTAAATAGGCAAACCAATAAACTATGTTAGACATGAAATGATGGACAACAAGACATCATGAAATGATGTCAACAGCCGGACAAGTTTCTTTAAATATTCAAGTATCTTGAATTGATTGTTGCAATTCTAGTAAAATTCTGCATAGATAAAAACAAAATGTTTCTGTACAAAGAAATTCAAAGGAAAGATTCAATTTATTTATTTTTTTACGTGTGTGTGTGTATACTCAAATGTCAAGGTAAGAGGATAGCTTTGACTCTTCATAATGAATTTTGTGAAGGTGACATAATATTAGTGGTGTGAAATATTATAAAAATAAGAATTCTTTGATTTCAAGCATATTTACATTTATATGTATATATATTTTTACAAAAAAATTGGTGCTCAAAATACCTGAATGTAGACCTTGAAGGATTATACAAAAATACCTTTAAGATTGAGCACCCTGGTAAAAAACTTTGACCTTATTCCAATGTTTTTTCATTCTATATTTTATTTTTTCTTTTAGCTAGAAGAGATGACTTGGGGCACACATATGTCATTTTTATGCTTCTCACTTCTGCTAACATTCCCAATGATCATAACACCAATCAGTCTTGATCACTTTTTGGCAAAGGGAGATGTGAATAAATCACCGAATAACCAGAGGCACCTTTGGGCTCTTGATTCTACATGTGGCCCAGAAACCATGAGAGAACTATAAGGCAGATGGGAACTTTGAGGAAAAAAACAGTGTCATCTTGGTAGGATGTATATGAAAGAATTAAATAAAAAGCAATAATTCTAAAGGTGATTGATTTTGCACATTAGCATGATGTGGAGTACCAATGTCAAAGGGGAGGCATTTTCCCTGATGATGTGGTGTTTGCATTCCCCTCTACAGTTAACATGTGTCATTTCCATAACCAGAGAAAAGAGTAATGTCCTGAAGGCTCTATTTTCATTAGGGACATTATACTAATGAAATTCTGACAATTATGTTTGAAATTAAAGGAATATAGTGATATAAATTTCAGATCATTCTGCACCCCTGACATAAGAAAGAATGGAAAAAAACAAATCCTGTTTGGGCTCTTGCTATGATGTTTATAGGTGGATGTTCAAAAGGGAAGAAAAGCTTAACAAGAGTACCTGAGAGACACAGAGGGGAAAAATCAAGTCAGCATTTCAGCATTCAGTAAGAGAAAACAGGGGTGGCCCTTTCAGCGCACACTACCAAGGGTGGGGAAAAGCTTTTCCCTTTCTGGATCTTTGTTGGTTTATTAATAAGAATTAGTTCTTGGCACATAGGCATTCCCAGAAGATGGAATATGTCTAACCTCTTAAATACACACATGCTACCCAGAAACTCACAAGTTCCTGGAATTTTATAAAAATTTTCATAGAAACAAGCAATCATCTTGAGGTTACAGTTCCTGGTAACGGTCTCTATGGATGCAATCAAAACATGCACTTGGATTAGTGAAAGAAAGAGAATTAAAAAAAAAAAGAAGGAAGAAATTTCCTTAAAGATAGATTTTTATTAAACTACTTATACTTTCTTAATTCATTCACATTGGATGTTGCAACATCATTAGTAAATTGTTATTTTTATGAGACTGTTTCACTAAGGAAATTTCTTAATTCATTACATTTTATTAGATCAGCAGTAATGAACCAAAAACAATATCATTTATTTTTATTACTACTGTAGGTTAAATCACAATGATTTATACAGCCAGTTTGAAGCAATGACTGTGTAATTACTTGGTTATTGTCAACGATATATTTTTCTTAAATAAGACATTTTAACCACATGTAAAGTCAATAAATATAGAAACTTGTAACTGAAATTAGTGGGCTACGCATGTAGCCACCATCTTGAACTTAAAGTACCATGTGTATCTGTTCTGGCTGGGTGTGAAAAATATTAGGAAATGGCTGGTATAATGAAGTGGCAATATGAGTATGCCAAAGTCAAGCTATGCAGTATTAAATGTTATTTATAGCATTATAATCCTAACAGGGCTAATTTTCTAAAGGAGAACCCATACATAGTCATTTCACTTTTTCTGGATTCTTGCTTCTTTGACAAGAAAAATATTTTCTAATACTGTTTGACCTTTTCTCTTATACCCCTAAAGCTACAATGTTGTTAGACAATGTTTGTTGGGTCTTACCATCTCAAGACTTACATCATTTTTATTGTCTACTTCCATCGCTACTGTCTTCCCAGTAGTGAAGAATAGATGTGCTATGACGCTTTGTAATTTGTAAGGAAGTAATGACATTAAAGAAGCTAATCCCTCTTCCTGGATAAATAATCTCAGTTTAGATATATGCTAAAACAGCAAGTCAGCAAAGACCTTGCTTATCTTGGTTTACTAATGATATGCTAATATTTCCAGCTACCATAAAATGTTTGCCTTCAAAACATCCAAAAGAAGAGCAGTTACGGATCTGTCATTTATTATTTACATTGTGGTTTCAAATAATGCCAAATCTAAAAAAAAATTTGCAGCTATTTTGGCAATAAAACCTGACTGTAACAGTCACGAACATTATATCCTTTTTCTAGTTTATACGTTTACCCAACTATTTTATTGCATATACTCAAGAGTCTTGTAGAATTACTCTGATTATTCTCTAATGTGTAGTGAATTCACCAAATTGCTTTCTAGAGTTAAGAAGAAAAACAAACCCAAAAAACATTGAACTTGATACATATCAGGAACAAAGGTTTTATATAAGCTTCCAGACCCAGGCCATCTAGGTAATGATGGGCATACGGGATCCCTCTTGTGTTTTGAGCTTCAAGTTAGACCATTCATTCAATGGGCAATCCCATGTGCTCCCATGTGCTCTGATTCACCATTGCCCCAGTATATCTTTCAGGTAGGACATGTTGTAGGTTAAAAGTTTTGAGCTAGATTGGTATCCCTGTCTCACTGGAAGCCATATCTAATTACAAAAGATGGCCAGTTCAGGCTCTATATACATTATTCTATTACTAGGATTCCTTGACAGAGTCACCCTCATGAATTCCAGGAAGTTTCTACTGCAGTAGATTTTCACATTTTGGACCAAGTCTCCATACTCTCTAGATCCCCCATCTAATCCCTCTGGTTATCATCCTCAACCACCCCTAGTCCACCTACAAAATCTATTTTTCCTTCCCAGGGAGATCCAAGCACTGCTCTCCTGAAAGCTCTCTTTGTCACTTAGCCTCTCTGTGTCTGTGGATGGTAGTGTGATTATCCTTTACTTAGTAGATAATATTATAAATTGATTTTATATTTGTTTTTCTGGGCTTGGGTTGCTTCACTCATGATAATTTTTTTCCAGTTCCATCTATTTGCCAGCAAATGTCATAATGTCATTGTTTTTAATAGCTGTGTAATATTCCATTATATAAATGCACCCCATTTCCTTTATCATTTTTTTTTTAGTTGAAGGGTGTTTAGGTTGTTTCCAGTTTCTGGCTATTATGAATAAAACTGCTATGAACATAGCTGACCAAGTGTCCTTGGGGCAGGATGGAGTGTCTTTTGAGTATATGCTCAGGAGTGGTATAGTTGGATCTTGGGTAGATTGATTCTCAATATTCTGAGGAACCATTATGTAGCCAGAGCTTTCTGGCTTGTCCAACCCAAGGTCCAAGCCTGCAGTCCTACAGCTACTTATCCCAAATAATCACACAAAGGCCTATATTAATTAAAAGGTGTTTGGCTTATGACTTAGGCTCATTACTTGCCGGCTCTTTCAGCTTTGCTCATCCAATTTTCATTAATCTGTGTATTGCCACATAACTCAAGGCTTGTTGTATTTCTTTACATCTTTCTTCCTTGGTTGGCAGCACACAGCGCCTCTATCTTATTCCATCCTCCTTCCCATTTACCTAATTGTTAGATTTCCCACTTCCCTATAAACTGGATTGTCATATTACAAAGCAGCCTCTTTATTAACCAATGGTAATTACAGCCTACAGAGAGACAACCCACATCACTTCCCCTTTTCTGTCTAATCAAAAAGGAAGGTTTCAATTCAACATAGCAAAATTATATATAACAAAACAAAATCAAGCAAAATTACAGTTATAATAGTCTACTTGTATGTAGCAAAATTAAAGAAAATATGTTATCATCTACCTTATCCTTGTGAGTCCAAAGTTTCATATTTAATTTACCTTTTATTATAACTAAGAAAAACTATAATAATAATAATTATCTAATCTTCATCTCCCTCAAAAACCACAGAAGGAAGGAGGAGCTGGGGAAGATGGAGATGAAGCGAGACTTGGAAGAGTGGAAGCAGAGGAGGTTGTGGTCAGGATATATTGTATGAGAGAATAATAATTAAAAAGTTTCTTTGGATAGGAAATGTAGCTGAATAGTGAAGTTCTTACCTAGGATGTAGGGACCATGGTTTGATCTGTAGCAGTTCAAGAAAACAAAACAGAAAAATAGTAAACAAAACAAGGGTGTTTCTCATGTGAACTCTATAAGGAACAATGTGTGCAACGTCAAAAAGTTGGATAAAACTACATGATCTTATTCTCAAATAAATATGATTGTCCTTTGGAAAAATATTTTTCCAATAAGAAATTGTAACTTGGTTTATGTTTTCAAGAAATGCTGAATTTCTTTTGGGAGGATGAAAGGAAGTGTAGAATTTTGCATTCAGGTGTTCTGGCTTCTCTCATTTTCAAGCATTTTATTGTGCATTGCTTGAACTTTTTTTCTACTCTGCCTGGTTAATTCTGAACTATTGACAGCAGCACAGCAAAGCTGCCAGGCCTCCTATCATTTCAGTTGGGATAGCATAAGTATGGCTGATCATTCTACATTCAAGACATGCAAGAGGTAGTTTTATTAGAAGTGACCTGAGAATGGAAAAAAGAACATGAATATTCATCAGAATGTTTTTATAAACATGAGAGTCAACTTGGAGAACTAAACAAAAATGAATAAATGATTTGTATTTAGAAAGTTACCTGATAACAAGTAAGAACATTCTAAGTTCTGCAAATAGCAATCCTACTTCTGGTGTGTTCTAGGCTTGGCCAGACTTTCAGTGTGTTCTAGACATTGCCAGATTCCCAGTGTGTTCTTGACATTGCCAGATTCCCAGGATCTTCTGACCTCACTGTAAATTTCAATCTTCTTTGACACAGCAAATTCTTTTCACATTTTATGTTTCATATTACTGAGTGATAAGCAATTGCCAAAAGATGAAATGTTGGCCAAGTCCTTGAAAAGTAGACTGTTTCACTGGCTGTTCAGGCTCTCCAGGACCATATGGGGCTAGGGACATTCAGGCAGTTGTTAGAGAAATTTACAGTTTTTAATTTATGGGCAAATTGCTAGAACATATATGTTACAGAATTTTATTTTAAAGTGTGTTATTTTTGTTTATGTTACTTTTGTTTGACCTTGAAGCTGTGTTACTTTGCCTGTCTAAAATACCTGATGATCTAAAAAAGAACTAAACTGCCAATAGCAAGGCAGGAGAGAGAAACAGACAGGTCTGGCAGGTAGGTATACGATAAATGGGAAATGAAATCTGGTAGAAGAAAAAAATAGTAGCCAGAGAAGGAGGGGGATTCCAGGGACCAGCCACTCAGCTACACGGTAAGCAATGGAGTAAGAAACAAAGAAAAGTATATGGGAATAGAAAAATGAAAGCCCAGAGGCAAAAGATAAATGGGAGAATTAAAGTTGAGGAAAGCTGGCAAGAAAGAAGCCTAGCTAAGGCCAGGCATTCATAAATAATAATAAGTATCTACGTGTGATTTATTTGGGAGCTGGGTGGCAGATATTACTAGCATTCACTGCCCTCTACCCTGAACTCTTCAGCACAGGGTCTAGAATGCCCTTCTCTAGACTCTTCCCTATATAGCTTAGACATTTGGTTACTAATAAGAGAAAAACAAACAAACAAACAAACAAACAAACAACAACAACAACAACAACACACACACACACACACACACACACACACACACACACACACACACACACACGCACGTACGACAGACCAGGTCAATGGAAAGGATATGACTGCTCAAGAATGGTGGAGGAGAAAGCTTATTAACGATTAAAGGGAGTGCATAGGTAAAGGCAGTGACATCTGAAAGATCTATAATGTACATGACCAGCTGAACTGGGCCATGTGGAAAAGGGGAGAGAGCAGGGGACATCGGAGTAAAAAGGACCAAGTAGAGCAGTCAAGAGGCCCAAAATACAAACAGGTAAGTAACTAAATGTCTAAGCTATATAGGGAAGAGTCTAGAGAAGGACATTCTAGACCCTCTGCTGAAGAGTTCAGGATAGAGGGCAGTGAATTACTAGCGTAATACCTTGTAGCAGGTAAGCACTGAGGGATACTGGGAGAAACTGAAGGCCAGGTCTGCTTTGATATGTTAAATAGGTGCTTGAGCCACTTGTTCTGGGTTTAAAACTTAACAATTTCTAGGTGCAAATAATCACATTTCATTTGTAATCAGGTGATTATCACAAAAGACCTGATGGGCACTGTTTACTGTCAACTTGAATCTGGAATTACGTAGGAGTTAAATTTCTAGTCATACATATGAGGGTTTATCTAGATGAGGCTATACTCTGTGCACTCCTGTGAGGTGTCATCTAGATTAGGTTAGGCTCTGTGCACGCGTATGGGTATGGGGGATTATCTAGATTAGAATAGCCTCTGTGTACACCTGTGGGGGATTATCTATATTTGGTTAACCTTTGTGCATGCCTGTGGAGGGTCATTTGGATTAGGTTAGGCTCTGTGCACACCTGTGGGGGTTATCTAGATTAGGTTAGCCTCTGGGCATGCGTGTGGGTGGTTAGCTAGATTAGGTTAATTTAACCCTGAAGACCCACCCAAACAAAGATCAGCATTTCCTGATCTCTGATCCTGGACTGCCTGTAGGAGGAAGCTATGGGAGGACAAACCTTCATTGTTCCCTCTTTCCTGACTGAGTACAAGGTCAATAGCTGCTTGTTGCTCCCTGTCATTTAGGTCCCACCATGGCGGACCAAACCCTCAAACTGAGTCCACATAAACTCTCCTTTTCTTAAGTTGTTTAGTCACAGTGTTTTACCACAACATGAAAAATAATTAAGTCTGCAAATGGAAATCTAAGTGTATTTTTCAACCAAATAAACTCACAAGTGGTTGAACACTTCAAGTTTGCTCATTGCAGATGGGAACTCTTCACTTTTTGGCAAAAGTGTGGAATGCATTAAAAAAAAAAAAAAAGGATAAAACCTAAGCCATTTAAAATTGTCTCTTTTAATAAGAATAAAATAAGAATAAAACGAGAAGTTTCTTTTGTTTAAATTGTTGTCTTACTATGTTACTGAACAGTACTTGTGGACAGCAAGACGCTTCCTCTATCTTACCCTATTCTGTCTAGCTCACTTTTTCTCTTGTGAAAGTGTGAATGAGGGAACATCTGGTCTTTGCATTGCTCTCCCTCCCTCCCTCCCTCCCTCCTTCCCTCCCCCCTCCTTCCCTCTCTCCCTCTCTCCCTCCTTTCTCTTTCTTCGTCCCTCCCTTCCTTCCTCTCTCTCTTCACTTCTCATTTTATTTTGTATGTGTTTAAGGCAGTTTCAGTTTTAAGTCTTAAAGACTTAAAATCATCAAGGTTAGCTTATTTAAGTAAAATATACTCATACCTGGTAATTGCACAAACAAAAAGCTGTAAGAAACAAGAAAGAGAAAAAAAAAATGGCTCATCCAGTACAGTGGAAACAATCCCCAAAATACTATTTTGATTTAGTCATATTATTGAAACAAATGCTAAATTTATGAGCAGTTGTTAATTTAATCAATGCACTAATGATCCAAACATATTTTTTTAGTGTACTCTTGCAATTGTTAATCTAATATGTCTGAGTTATAGTTTTGTATTTAGTGAGTTTTTTTTGTCTTACTTGAATTATAGTTTATGATCTGTCAACTTCATCCCACACATTTCCAACAGATGATACAATCAGAACTTGTTGGACTCATTAAGATCAATGTTTAAGGGGCTGGAGAGATGGCTCAGAGGTTAAGAGCACTGACTATTCTTCCAGAGGACCTGAGTTCAATTCCCAGCAAAACCACATGGTGGCTCACAACCATCTATGATGGGGTCTGGTGCCCTCTTCTGTAAAACTGTATGTATAATAAATAAATAAATCTTTAAAAAAAATTTAAAAAAGATCAATGTTTAAAAAAAATAAAAGGTCTAACTCAAAGAGGACTAAAATAAGGAAGGATGAAACCATTTCTTTTACAACTTAGGCAAATAAGGGAATTTCCTGAAGACCACAGAGATGGAAGGAACTGGAGACCCTGTTGAAAATTTCAAGTTGGTTCCATGACAAAGCAAGGATTTACCTCTTTGAATCCATATTTTTCTCTGATTTGCTTTTTTCTTAGGCACCAAAATGACTGATATATCCTTAATATATCTATGCACAGCTCTTTAGTGAGGGATCTCCATGTATGGGGAAGTATTTGACTAGAGTAGGTATCAATATTTATACTAAATATGCCTTAATCATATATATATATATATATATATATATATATATGCTTTGGTGATATCCCACTATTTTCTATTGGCAAGAACCCTAATGGAGCTGACAAAGACATAGGGACCTAGGGTAAAACCAAATACTATTATTCTAAGAAACAAAAAATGTAGCAATGATATACTAGTATACTAATAGATCAGTGTCTTGTTCAGCCACCGTCAGAGTAGCTTCCTCCTGCAGCAGATGGGATCAAATACAAAGACCCCCAGTCATATGGAGAGTGAGAGACCTTGGAACACAGGGCCCTAAATTACCTCCAAATCTCTCCCTTTAGGCCTCAAGTAACCATGAAAAAGAGGAAAGAAAAAAGGATAAGAGCCAGAAAGGGAGAAAGACATTAAGAAAACAAGGCCCTCTAAAATATCATAAGCAAAGTTCTTAAGAACTCATATAGACTGCGGCAGTGAGCACAGGGCCAACAAGGGTATACACAGGTCCTCTGAGCACACATTATTGCTTCCAGTTCAGTGTTTTTATGGGATTCCTAGGGGTGTGAACAAGTAGGTCTCTGATTTTTCTGCCTTCTCTAGGGCTCTTTTCCTTTTGTCTGCTTGTTTTTGTCCGATTCTGATGTGTTAATTTTTGTTTTATCTTATTTTATTTTTAAAAATAATTCAAATTTATGATATTTGGGACAGAAACTAAGGACTTAAAAATGCTGAGGAATTAAAAAGGGAAATTAAGTCCCTTCAAAAAACATAATAAGTAAAGATAGCACAGGTTAATTAATGTGAAATCTAAAAGTAGCAAATTTTATAAACATTGAACTATACTCCTTGGAAAAATATATGTGTACGTGTAAACATACTCTAAAATGGATAAGTAGATAAAAACTCAAAAATCCAAATTTTGAATCCCACCATTTTTTAAAATTATTTAAGGTGTTAATGTTGTGTAGAATAGCTGTTTCTTCTTATAGAAATTACGGAATATTTTAGAAGAGATGGGCCCTGTATGTGTAAAACATGGTTAGGATAAAAAGAAAAATAATAGAGGAAAAAAAAAGTAATTGAAAAACCAAGGTCAAGGGATTATTCAGCTGAGTCATCAGAAAATGGGACTTTTTAAGAGTTAAAACCCAGAATGTGTTTGCTTGTGCTTCTCTATTTCTTCATGAACCATACTTGTCGGGTACTATGAAATAACAGACAGGACCTCCCATTTTCTTCAATTTTTTGCTGCAGACTTTAGTGCCCTATTGGCTATAGGGAGAGAAGTCTATATTTTAGAACCAAGGCAGAGGTCAACATTTGTTTGTGTTCACCCTTGATGTCACCATCCAGAGTGGTTTCCAATTGACCACTCCATCCAGCTCTGTTGAGAACCCAGCTCACAAAGGAAACATCTTATTTTTGATACATTTCACCTAAGGAGACCGAAGGCCCCATTAACCTATCAGAGAAGCTGCTGGCACACCTTAGTATTAGAAGAAAAAAAAAATTTAAAGTCAGCATTGTATTGTACAGATCTAAAAGATGTCAGTGTCATTGGGGGAGAGGGCCTTTTTTTGTGCTGGCCTGTCACACATTGGATGTTCTTAAGTGTCCCTAGATCTATGCAATGTGCTTCCAGGTTTTTTTTTTAAAAAAAATTATTTGAATGGTAATCCTTATTCATCCTATTTATTTGTTTATTTATTTATCTTTATGTCATTCTTGGGTTCCTTTCCTTAAGCCTCACTGGTAACATGAATTTCTGTAAATCCCAGGCAATCTCCAAAATAGCTGTGCTCTCAGTATTTGGGCTTGAATATCTAATCCCCAAGCAACATAAGCCATCAAGGAAAGAAGGTTTTGTTTCTAGACATAATGGTTAGGAAGAAGTTGTAGCTGTGTCTGATCACTCCGTTTCTTGTACTGCATGTCGAAAACTACCTCTGTCCAATTTAGAGGTATCCTAGCCTAATTCAATAGGCCAAAGGTCCCAATTGCTAATTTGCTAAGCCATTTATCACATATTATCTATACCACCTCAAGTTAGATCAAGTGCAACCACCAAATCATAGCAATGAATCAAGACGGGGAAATTGCATTAATTCACTGAAATGACTTGCTGCTAAATATTGAAACCATGTTTTTAATTTGAAACATTAGCTATGTATTCTATTATGGGACTACTTCAGTAATATGCATAGAAAACTATGTTTAAAAATGTCTATCTTGATACAATTAAAATAAAATTAAAATTTACTTGGAATTCAGGTAGGTTCGTTTAGTGAGTACTTAGACATTTTGCACAAATCTTTCCAGATAAGATGATATTCTAAATAGCACAGAGATTTCATTCTCAACTGAGCTGCAAACATGGACAAAGCCCACAGAGAAGGAGTCTATCTATTGTAGCTCTTTGTTCAACAAGGACCACATGACCTTCACAATCATCACGTCTGGATTCAGAGAGCTTTCATATCTATTCTCTGCCATTTATTAATTACTTAATTTTGTAAGCCCTGGTTACCTTGTCTACACAGTCAGGGGACTTTAACGTGATGGCAATAATTACGACTACCTCATAAATGTGCATATTGAAAAATCACGGTGGTATTTGATGATAGATCTACAATTAAGTCCCAGCAACAATGATCAGTGTTAAAGACAATCACTTTCAAAGTCCTCCAGCGCTGCAGTTGCAGTCACAAGGCAAAAACAGAAAGGTCATGGGGATCTTTAAATTTGGTTCTATAAGGTGTGACCAAGAAAGCAAAAGGAAAATTTATAAGAGAGATATTAACAATGAAGTGCCTACACCCATATCCAGTGCTTTTTACCAGCTGCAGTACTAAACAATGGTGCCAGAACACATCTCAATGTATCCACCTCATAATTGAAGAATAAAGTTATAATAGTAAATGATAATCATCATAATTTTCATAATTTTCTAACTTGAGTTTATTGAATGGAAATATGTATGTTTATGAATATTATGCCCTAATAAAGAATGGAAGACTTATTAAGCATTATCGTAAAACCATAATATGATTTCTCAGTGACAGAAATTAATGCGGAGGTGTTGGGGTGTCTTATAGACTATGCTTTGAAAATTATTTCATTAAGTAGAAAATATAGGAAGCTTAAGAGAAGAATATTTGGGTTAAAAATACACTAACATGTTCATCTACAACCTAAATGGCCATAGTCAGTTCACAAACAGAGTTTTATGAATGCCCTAAAAACAAATTATGATTTTTTTTGTATTTTATACATACTCACACAAAGCAGAGAGAGCAGATGTCTCTTTAGAACTGGAGAGTGATGGGCAAAATCTAGCATAATTTAGTGTCTAATTCAGTCACTCTGGCAAACACTGTTCTTTTCAGAGTAGGACTGGCAGCAACATTGAATACACATCCCAGATTGCTCTGGGAGTGAAATAGTCATATCTGATCTGCTGGCTTCTCAAGGTAAGATGATCAGTAGTCCTTGGAGAAAGACAGTTTTACATAGCACCTTTGATTTTGCAGTTTTGAATTGCTCATCTGGAAAGCACTTTTTGTTGACTGAAGGATCTGTGAGTCAGAGTGAACAAAGACATATTCACATTATAAGAGAGACGCGGACACACACTTCAGTCTAAGTGTCAAAGCTCGGCAGATATTTTTATAAAAGGAATGTCTCACTTGCCAAGAGTGACACTTGAAAACTAGCTTCACTTAGCATCTCGGGTCTCATGAAGAACACACAGTAGCTGGAACGCTATGAAGGCATAACAAGAAAGAAATAAGCACCTTAACCACTTAGTAGCTTCACCTTGATTTCCTTATGATGGAATACATTTAATATTCCATAAGACATCAGTTGGGTATTAATGGCAGCCATTAATTAACCTGCATTTTATTTATAAAAAGTAATTTGCATCTGTGCCTATGAATCTATTTTACTAATAACTGTTCCATGGTACTTTCTACACATCTAATAAAGAAGAGAACACTAAGAAGGGCCAAATCTTCCAAGATTTTTTTTGTCAAGCCTTTCTTTGGCTTTGGAGCAAGAAATTTCCTTTCTCATTTTATGCTTGCTGGAAGCATGGAAGCTACACTCAGAAATCACTGAGAAATGCAAGCCTTTCCCAAGTCTTTCATTTGCTAGTTACCTTTTTTTGCTTCCATGGTGGAAGGAAGTTGGATCTCACCTTCTGCAAATGGTTTTTGCCCCCAGAAGGATGCTCCTCTCAAGAAATGTGTACTACAGAATGTTTGAAATTTCTTCATCAAGAAAATGGGGCTGGAGATGCACTACAATCATTTTGAATTTCTGAATGTTCAGGGAATATTTAAGAGGGATCAATTTATAGTATAACACCAGGAAAGACTAGGAACTGAAACACCTTGTTCTTAAAATTTTCTTAGACTTTCTTGCAGTCTGTTGTAGTCTGCTTCTACTCTAGGCATCCTGAAATACCTGCACAGTTTGTGAAAACTTACTCACTTCTCCTTGACACACCCTGCCAAACCCTGGAAGAAGTCTGGTATTCAGACGATCAAGACTAGAACAGGAAACAGCACTTTACTCCCATGGGCATTTGTTGCCACTGCTTGCTCAAGTATTTCCATGCCTTTATTGTCTCTGTTTCTTAGTGAAAATAACAGAGGCCAAGCACTTTTGATATCACTTCTATATCACAAACATTCTTAAATCACACACAAATAAACCAAAAGACTAGTTCAGAATCAAAAGGGCCCATGAATTCATTGGGCTTAATTGAAACTAAATTTCCTCCTAGTCCCAGTGGAAGAGCCACAGAGTGCAGCAAGCCTGGAGCTTGGCTCTTCTTAACCCCCTTCACTTCCCCACAGTGACCAGCTCTGCCTCTTACAGTGTTGAAAGCTGAGGAAGGAAGAGACGTAAAGAGTGCCAAAGACTGGCTTCGAATGGAACCCAGACACTTTGGTATCACTTTCATCTAGTAGAGTAGACACTTTAAAATTGATCCCTTTGCTTCTGGTTTTGTTGTATTCAAAGGGTCCCCAGTGCAGCCTTCAACTCTGGAGAATCGACCTGTTTCATCACTCTAGTTACTATTTCCCTATAGTTCTTGCTCTCCTCTAATACTTTCTACTTGACCCTCTCTCTTCCTTTCTCTGCTTCTTTCCCTCTGGCTCCCCAGTGCAGCACTTCGAAAGGGTACATTTCAATTGAGGTCCCTCCTGTCTTCAATGCTCACATGCAAGCTGCAAACAGAATCCAACCATGCATTGCAGACATTCCTAGCAGAACTATCATTCCATGACATTGCTTATGAGAAGCCATCTAATCAGTGTTTCTCCAGTTTATTTATTTATTTTTTTTGGTGGTGAGTGGGGTCATGGATGGAATGGAAACATGTTCCCCAAAAAACATGGTCCTGGAAATCCTTCTCAGTTAGATCAAAGAAAAGCAAAGACTCCTCTCTTTCAAAAGCTTTTTTCCAGAGTTCAGTTTTATTTTCCCACTTGTCTATCACTGTTTCAAAATCAGGAATAGGAATTTAGAAGATAGTGGCAACTCCAGCCTAGAATCACCTTCCTCAAAGGTTCTACATCATGATTTGTCTTTCACTGTGAGAGGTAGGTAAGGATGCCATCTTGGTAGTGCAACAACAAAAATTAGGGAAAATTGCGTTCAATTTCATCATTTTATTCCATTGAAAAACAAGTTCAAATTCTCTTCCTGGGAGGACTCTGTCCCATTTCTCACTTGACTGATTGGAAGTAAAATAGTTTTCTCTAGTATCTGCAATAGTATACTCACTCTGTGTCCTTTTAAGATTTTTTTTTGTGATGGACTGCCTCTAATCCTGGGGTGTTGTTGAATTCAGTTGAGTTATCATGGTATCTACCTAGACCTCTGCTGTACAGTTTGAATAAAAGTGTGAATATATTTAAATATTTCTGATCTCTTTTGGTATTGGTGTTCTGGTCTGGTAAATATAAATCTAGTTTAGACAAAGATTGTATAGATAGTTTGGAAGTTTTTTCTTCATATGCTTGAGGACTATGGCTGTTTTACATGACACTGAACAATCAGAACCAGCTACTAAAAATAAAAAACTAAGAAGAAATCTATGAGTTGGAAATAGTAACATTATCTTTTTCTTAGCATTTTCAAAATTATGAATGGCACAGGAAATTGTTCTATAAGTAGTGAATATTTATTAAATTCTAGGGCTAGTTTCCAAGAGCATTGTTAAAATATGTGTCAGGTTGTTGGTCTTCACATCTGCACCCCAAGAATCAGAAACATTCTTTGGATTCCCATTTATAACAGTATACCATAGGAGTTGATTGAATAAATGCCTCTTTAAAGGAGCTGTGTAATCTAACCCTGTCCTGACAACAGATTTTTTGCAAATACTGCTAGACTTTGATTTGTGGAGATGACATTTGTCTTTCGTATTCATTGCATGTCCATGTCTGACATATGCTCTTCCAACGCACTAAATGCCTAAAATATAAATATTTTGAATTAATAGGAGAGATATTTAGACATTTCTTCTTTAAATCAGTATCAGACATTTGGCAGAAAGGAGTAAGTTAACCTGAGAATCATTATTGTTGCTTCTTTGTTGCTATGATTTTCAAAACATGTCAAATAGTCAACATAAAATTCCTCATGACCAGCTCCCCAAATTTATTTTATTTTTAGTAAAAATTAATATTCTAAATCAATTGTCATTAAAGATAATATATATAAATTCATGTTATATATAAATCAATAGTTTATAATGCTGTCTTTTATATTTTCAAATATGCAGGTGTTTTTAATATAAATAGTTCTTCAATTTACTTGTTTTGAACCACATTACATTTTTGAATTTTCATCAATAGGATTCATATGATGCATAGTCATTTATTTCAACTACCGTAGAATTCATTATGTGAGTTAAAAAAATTATCCATTTTCCAGCTAATACATATTTAAGTTATTTGGAGATTTACTTTCATCAATGCTGCAGCAACAAACATGCATTAAATAGCCACTTGTACAAGGGCACTAAGTTTCTCCATAGTGAGGGACAACAGGTGGAACAGCTGAGTCAGCAATGGCGACTAGAGGCATTCCGTGGTCTCAGAACTGCCTGTGTCAGCATACTCACTGGCAGTGGACAAGCAATCTCAGTCTCTCAAGTCCTCACCAGCACATGATGCCTTTGATTTCAACCCTGAGCTTTTGCTATGATATGGGGGTTTTAACATACTGCTATTTCAATGGATTCATATGTACTTCTCAGATAAGTAGTGAGACTGCTCACTAGTGAGGCTGAATATTAATTGATCATTAAATGATCTCTTTCATAAGTAGACTTTAGGGGAGTTTTTTGTTTGCTTTCTTTTACAGTGGTTTGATTATTTCTGTTATATATGTGAGGAATTTGTTTTACAATGCCAAATCCCTAAATATTTTTTCTTTTGCATTGAGTATTCAATTAGATTTTTTTGACCATCACCATTTTTTACTATCTTTAAAAATACAATAATGTTTGAGGTGGTGGTACACAACTTTAATCCCAGAACTCAGAAAGTATAAGTAAGTGAATCTATGAGTTCAAGGCCAGCCTGTTCTATACAAAAAGCCATGCAAGAATACATAGGAATATCTTTTCTCAAAAAGAACACACACATATACACACATAAAACCTAACAAACACATAATACCAATAAAAACAAAACCCAACAGAAACAGCCATACACACAATTCTGTAATTTTTTTTTGTATTTTCACACAAACATTAACTTTTGCAAGAACTCAAAACTATCCAATAATTTTACCCTTTATAATATAGAATTCTACATACTTCACCAATTGAATATCTGGGAGTACAATCTCATTCTCAAATTTTATAATTTGATTTTATCTTTAATAGATGTAGTGAGTGTCACAGAAACAATTATACAACAATCTTTACCTTCAATTGTTTACATATTTCATGATTTCTTTTTGGTTATACTTTTAATATTTTTCTTCTGTTACTTTATAGCCTTCTGCTTTTGTAACCCTTTCAGTAGGAGTATATAAATGATAGGCTCTTAATTGTGAAATTATGTTTTTGTGAAAATTATGATTATTTAATTTTTATTATTATTAATTTTTATTTTATGCATATGAGTGTTTTGCCTGCATGCATACACACACACACACACACACATATATGTTCCACATATGTGAATTGACTGCAAAAGCATGAAAAGGGAGTCAGAACCTCTAGAGCTTTGTGGCTTCAGGGAACTGGGCCTGGGTCCTGTGTAAGAGACACTTCCTCTTGAATTATTAATAACTCTATTCACATTGTTATTGAAACATGCACGCATGCAATTTTATTGGGAGACAATAGTGAGCTATTATATAGCTGATTCATCAGAGAGTAAAGAGCTACCCTCATTGGAGAAGAAGCTAGGTTTTATGTAATTTTGCTTTCTAACCTTTGTGTGGAGAGATCAGGCATGGAACTCTGGGAAGATTGCAGATATACCCAAGGGTAAGGAAGGCATCTTAAAACTTTAGAGGACTAGAAGGTTAACACCTGCATGCCATCATTTCTATCTCAGTGGTCCAAAGCAAGACATAAACTGTGTGAAAAGTATCAATACTCCACTTGCTGAGTCAGACTGCAAACTTATATGCTATAGGAAATGATTACAAGAAGATAACGGATTAGACAACACCTCTCTCCAGCCAATATCAGCTGTTACTGCAGCCATGAGAGCCATCTGTCTATCACCTGGTGCTGGGGATGCAGAGGCAGTCGACAGTTTCTGCTTAACTCATTTCCCTTCACCATGGTATCTTTTATGATTGTGTCTTTATTATTTATATTCTGAAAATCAAATATAGTGTTTCTGGGATTGGTAGTTAAGTATACTTGCTGATCTTGTAGAGGACTTGAGTTTGGTTTATGGCCTTCACATAGTGACTCAACAGTAACATTTTCTAGTGATTTACTGCCCTTTTCTGACATTTCACATGGGCACCAGGCATACAGGTAATACATGGACATACATGCAGTCAAAATACCCCTACATATAAAATAAGATTATAAAAATAAAAAGGAATTGATGTTTTCTATCTTACTACTGTAACTCAGTGTAAGTTGCATCTTTAATAGCTGTTCTTTATATTTTAACTTTTCCTTTTATCTCCCTTCTCCTTCTCCCTGTTCTGCATAAATACTTCATAGAGAATTTTACTTTAATTTTATTTTTATCCTGTGGCTAAACTCAATACATAAGGGCTGTTGGTGGCTTGTAGACATTATAACTATTTATATTTAAATCTTTTTTTCATATACAACAGATCTTGGAATGTCTGTCTTTTTGTTTCTCTTATTGCTTTGTTTACTTTATTATTAATTTATTCCATAGGATCAAATTCAGGGATATAGTATATCAAGCACATACTGTACTGCTGAAGCTAAAGCTGTTATCACTTTCTCTCTCCTTAAATTGAGTTTCCTTCACATTTCTCAGAGAAACTGAAGCATATTTTTTGTGGAAATATTTCTCAAAGAGCTAGATAAATATATTCTCTCTGGCAGCGATACTTTCCTAATGATGTACAAACTAGTATCCTGATGTTTATCCTAAACAGCAGATTTAGATTTAGTTGGCCTGGACTGATGCCTGGAAATCAGCCCTTCTAGCAATGCAGCTCTATAATGATGCTAATGTTTTTGGTCTAAGGGTCCTAGGTAGAAAATATTCTGACATAATTACTTTTTTTTTAATAAATCGCTTTACCCTGTTTGGCATGTTAGACATTAGACTCATTTTGAGTGGAAACTATTTGATTAATTTCCTTTTCTTCCTTCAGCTCTTTTACCTCTCCTATCTACCTTTCTCACTAGTGACTGTTTGGTGGTTGACTTTACACAATTCCCAAACCTCCTGTCTGAAACCGTGTCTTTCAATGATCCTAACATACTTCTTGACTGTGGTTCACTGAGGATACATTGGATGCGTTCAAAGACAGGCTTATAGTTTCTGTGTCCCTGTCTCCTACCTCCTCCTACAGGAAGTCAGAATTCCTTTTTTTTTTTTAATGTTAAGATGCATTTTATGAATGGAATTACAGAGCAATTTCAGGATGACTAGTGCAAAACAGTCAATTCAATTTGCTTTCTTGTTTTATCATCTCAAATGAAACAATTTTTGTTCATACATTTTCCAGTAATCAAACTTCTGAGTACACACAGTAGGCTTGGCTTTAATCATACTCACAATTTGCAAATATAAACTACTGCTTTCATGGATATATTTATCTTCCTTACAAGAACATAAGTGTGTGTCTACATTTTATTCCCTTTGTTTGAACTCCAACTGCTATTGTTATATATTTGGAAAGTGGAGACTGAATGAGAATGTGAATATTCAGACATTACAAGTAGACTCTCTCCCATTTCTTTATAAAGAAACTAGAGTCTCTATCCTTGAAGTAAAATGCAAGATCAAATAATAAAATATAATGTTAAAATACTTACAAGCAATATGTTGTTTTCACCATTTTATTTCATCTTTTAAACAAAATCTAAGATTTCAAGTTTTTTAAACAAGTATCTGTCAAAATGAGGTTGTAAAACTATTTAAATATAAAGATAACTTCAAAAGTTATACAACGTGTTAAGAAGAAATACCACATATACAATGAAAAATATGTAACATATAAGTATATCTAAGGTTTTATGAGTTACTTAGCTGGTAATGATTCTCTCTAAATACTCAACCAACAACTGGATACCACTTAATATACTACATGTATGTACATTCTGGGTCTAGATAGCTAGTCTGTAGTACTGATCCTTATCTGGTACCATTTCTTTTGTACAGGACTATGTAATGAACTATTTCAGAAAGACCATTCAGCTAGTGTTTTGTTTCAAAATATAAAAACAGGTTTCTTTCAGTTCTTTGTAACATAATCTGAGAATTTTCAAGGCTACTGGCTGGAGAAGGATATAACAGTATGATATGCAGGCAAGGACCCCAGATTGCTCTCTTATTTTGTAGCTAACAACAGACATGACTTTAAGATAACTTATTTTGTCTCTGTAAGCCTCAATTTCATCTATAGAAGCATAGAGAAACTTTTATGTCCACCTAAAAAGTATTATGAGGCTGCAGTAAGGTAATAGAAATAAGTGACTTTTAAAAAATGTTAAACAAGAAATGTAATGAATTCAAAATAGGTAATGAACTTCAATACCTTACTATCAAGATGGTAGTTACCCATTTCAGAAATGACAGAGGCAGAACAAATAAGTAAAGACTATCCCCATTTGGTTGTTAAATCTTATTGTACAGCCGGCTGATACAAGTAGCATACACTCCTTTCCATCCATCCCATGGCTTTCCCAGAAGACATTGGTGTAACACTCATTTATCTATCTTGCTCCTTCTTACTGATATTCTTTGAACTTCTACTTTTATTTGACTCTTTTATTTAGCCACATACTCCTTGCCATTTGGTTAGTGGGTCACAGCTCAGAATGAGTTCAGAAGCTAACAAATATTTCAGCAATTAGCATTCTGGAAACTCAAGCTGTTTTTTGGCAATATTGTAAAAAGATGATTGTAGCACCTCTTTTATCCCTGTTTGTTTGAAAGCTTACATTCCCATGTCCTTGGCCTTGGCAGACTCTTCAGTGCATGGAGGCACATTCTTAGCTGGTGAGAAAAAGCGTGAGTGACTTGATGATGCTAAATAGGAACATTAGCTGTATCTGAACTAGACACATTGCCTTAGTGGGGTTTTGTTCCTGTCCCGTTCTCTATTTTTAAGTATGATTGTACTCAGAACTATTCTGAACATTTTAGTTAACTCCCTACCATCCACCTACCTATCTTATTATTAGCCGTCCTCTCAGAAATATTTTTAAAGAAGTTAAAAAAGACATGAAACAAAACGTCTTCCGAACTATTTTACCCCCAGCTTCAGAAGGAAGAGCAGATTCTGGGTTGCTTTTGTATTTCCTCTCTGGGAGACAGGGATGACTGGAAGCCAAACAGAAGGTAGAGAATTTAGTCTAACATAGAAAGTGCTCTGTATTTTAAGACATTTTTTCCATACTCAGACTTAGGTGAGGTTTATCCATACTGAGAAATACTTGTTTAGTTCTCCATTAGCTCAAAATAGACTGGTTTTGTGAACATTAGCATAGTTATCATTAGATGTTGTTGAAAGGGTGATTAATAATTTTCCCTTTACATCCTTAATCTACAAATGCTCACCAATTCTCCATGCCCATGTCTTGTATTTCTCTAAGTTGGATTCAAACAAAAAGATTCAGGAATGAGGAAAAGCTGGCAGCATCCTATAAGAAAGCTATGTAATTGTCAATGCCAAAAATTAGATTTTTCTGTTCGTGCTGCTCAACTGTTTCTTTCTAGCATCTTTTTAAAACTTAAATTGCATTTAAATTACATGTGTGTCAGGGAAATGTGTGTACCATAGCATGTATATGGAAGCCAGAGGACAATCTATAGAAGCTGCCCTTCACCTTTCACTGTGTGGGTCTCAAGAATCAGACATCAAAGACTGTGACTAATTTTGGCTGCAGATCCTGTTACCTACCTGAATGGCCCCTTATCTTCTTTTTTATCCAATTTATTTAGATAACTAAAGTAAAGATTCTTAATTCTAAATGATGACAAAAATATGCAAGAAAACTTAAAATTGGAATACTTGTGTCAATGCTTGAGATATACAAAGTATACAAATGTACATATTTAGCACAGGCCTAATATGAATAGAGTACATAGTTGAATAGAAAGTGGCAAAAACAACAAAATCAGGAAGTTAGTCTCAGGCCTTAACTTGGCTGCTTTATGTGTTCCTAATAGATGAGGCTCTCAGTTTTGAGTGTGTCAAAGTGAACCACTGGTTCTCCTCATAATCACCGTTCATACTAAGAGGTGACATCCCGAGGTGAAATGAGTCTTGGAGAGTGAAGCTCAGTTATGTAGCCATAAATGGTGACAGGGGCAACCAATAAAGTTCTCTGCCCAGAGTGACACAGTCTGAGGTTAAAGCTGTGTCTGAACTCTAGCAAGTTGTTGCTACAGAAAAGAGAAAACCATTACTGCGGTTGCCATGGAATTCCAAAGGGTGGCTTGGCTGATGCAGAGATTTCTGGGGAGTGCTGATGGATATCAAGCAGATGACAACCCCCAACAATGAACATCTATCTGTACAAACAGAAGACAATGCTATCTATGGGAAGGGGACAACACAGACCAACAAAGATTTGTTTCCCCAATTTCCAGGCCATGTTCATCCCTTTTCTTGGACATACTGAGTGGCCACTGCATTTCTCAGGTTTTCCCTTAGCCCCTCACTTCTATAGCAGAAGGACAGATATATTAAGGAATCTTACACACTATTTCACTGTAATTCAGCCTGTTTATCTGGCAGTTCCCCTAAACATTCCAGTTCCACAATGTAGATTGATTTCCTTAGACTAATGCCTCATCATTTTGATGTTAACTGCCTATCGTGTCCTCAGAGGAATCTGTTTTAGACCATCAGTTAGAAGAGACACTTCCACCCCAATGACATTATCTGCTGTAGTAAATCTTCATAACAATCACCAATGCCCAAAATAACAGAGTTTACTTATCTATTATTTATTTGTTTGCTTGTTTATTATTCATGTAACAGAACTTGTTTGTCATTTTCTTAGTGTGGTGACCTTTTTATATCTTCCTACACAGAGTGAAATCACAATAAATGTTTCTCAGAGTAATAATTGAAACTTTAATATTTTGTTCTATAATTTATTATCTAAGTATAAACACTCTAATATTAGAAAACAACCATCATATAATTAACAAACATTACTGAGAATATAAACTTAGGCTTTTCAGGAATAGAAGTGATAGAGAATACAGTAACAATGTATCATATATTCACTACCATAGAAACATGAAGGCAGATGTTAGCAGTAACTGCAGTTGTATTGCTAGTAGGAACTCACTGTTGATCTACTGTACCACTTCCTAGAGAACTTCTTCCTGTTTCAGAAATACAGGATTTTAAGTATTATAAGAGTCAATTTGGAAATGATTGAAAATCAAATAAAATTGATTTTGGTCTAAAGGAAACTCTTGGTTGATATGTCTAAGCCCATAGACAGAAGCCAACACCAGGAGAAAATGGGTGGACTCCCCTGAAGAAAGCAGGATGAGCAAGCCAGAGAGAGTAAGCCAGTAAGCAGTGCCTCTCCTCATCAGCCCCTTTCTTCATATTTCTTCCCTTTTGAGTTCCTGCCTTAGCTTTTCTCAATAAACTGCGACTCAGGGTATGCAAGACAAATAAGCCATTTCCTCATAAGATTCTATTGCCCTTGGTGTTTTAGGAACCCTAAGACAATGGTTGAGGTATTTCATAAATCTCACCTATATCAAAAAATGAAGGTGAAATCCAACAACTGTCATTTAAAACAAAAGGACTAATAGGAGAATTTATTACCAGCAGGTTTTCTTTAATGGAAGCATGATGTAAATTTTCAACAGTTCATGGGGGTCAATAACAGGAAGTGATATAGATCAAAAGAAATGAGGAACAAGAAGCCCAAAGGCTGGGGTGCTCTGTCTCTCATCTTTAGAGCATGTTCATCAGTTGAAGGCAAAGAATGCAATGTTAGCTGATATGATTCTTACTGTTTCTTACTGAAATATGTAAATCAGCAAATATAAGATAGGTCAGGAGATTTATCTATTGATAAATGGTTGGCTAGCTACTTGGTCTTCAGTATGGATTCCAAAGACTCTAAAAAGTATAAGCATTGAGGTGACCACATGAACATTGATAATGTTTTAAGGTCAAATCCAGAGAAACATAAAACATAATAAAAAATAAGTTAAAATAGTTATAAAGACAGAAAAGCAAAAGGAAGAAAGAAAAACACAAAAGAATACACAAAAATTGCCATATTGTACACTAAATATGTACATGATAATAAAATAAACTAAATAGCATTCTAAGCACAAGAAGTTGTAGTGCGTTGGAGCTTTTTTAGGGAAGATTTTTTATTTTTATGTCGTACGTCCGAACTCCCGGGCAGCTGGAGCGAACTGTGTATTTGGTCGGGGAATTTTTGTGAGAGAATGATGACTTTTTGTTTTGGTCTTTTTTTTTTGAAGGTTTATTTTTGCAATTTTTTTTTAGTTAATTACGCTTAGTTTGTCTTTATTTTTATGATGTGATTGTTTATATATATAGTTTTTGATTTCCCGCTACATCTCTCTGTTTTGTCTAAATAGGAAGGTTTTAAACTAGGTATAAAACTATATATTATAGGGATTATTATAAGACAGTGTCTGGGAAAGAGAAAGGTATTAACATAAGTGAGGTCAAACTATTGTTAACAAACAACAACTATAAAGTATAATTTAATATTTAAAATGTTGATATGAGAAAATGTATAGGGATTGTTTTAAGGCTGTTTATCTTAAACAATAGAGTTTTAACACTTGAGTGTTTTTGTTGAAATGTGAAGTAATAACAACTTTAACTATTTAATTTTTAACACTATTAAGACTTGAGAAGGAAAATATATATCTAAAGTTGGAATTATGAAGTAATTTTTAGAATTTAGGAGAAGACAACGTCAGTTAATTATTTGGACAGTCATTTATTATTTTTTTGTATAGCGGGAGTATTTATTTTTGTGGCTATTGGCCTAGGATATTTGACAAGTTTTTATAGAAGCAGGGTATTTTTTGGTAGGACTGTCTTATTTTGTCTAGGCAGGCTTTGACAGTCTTTATTTTTTATTTTGTAGGTTTATTTTGGACAGTGAGCATGTTGACAGTCTTTTGTCTTTTAGGCTATTATTTGTCAAACTAAATAATCTCTTTGTAAGATGTTTGTGATGTTTAATATTATCTTGAGAAAGGAATGGTGATGTCAGGAGTTTTTATGTCTCTTAAGGCCAAATTTGAGATAACAAAATCTTGAATGTCATATTTTTTTGGTCTATGAAGTGGTTGAAGACACTTATTTATTGGGTGTATTTTAACATGTTTTTGAAAAAGTTGAGTATTTTGACTTTTAGGTGATAAATTTGAGTAACTATAATTTGTAATTTTAATCAACTAAGAAAGTGAGGCTAATATTGTAAAAATAGGCATTTTAAAATGAGTGTATAGCTCTTATAAATAATTTTAAGTATAACAATCTTAGGAAAATTGACTAAAATATATATTTTTTATCAAATGACAACAATATTTTAATTATATATTATTATATATAAAAATATATTTAAACAGATTTATATAAAATAACTTGTGTGTATAGTATAACAAATGTTATGACTATCATAAATAATTAGAGGTAGAAATTGTATTATGGAAATGACAATGTACTTAATACACATCAATGTGTAAAATGTTTTAGACAGAGGTATACATGTGTAAAATAGGGCGATTATATATTTAACTTTGTATTAATATATATTATTTTAATTAGACATATAGATTAATTTTTTGTTTGTGTCAATATATAAA
>PVIH01010326.1:0-76237 GCA_004025045.1 Sigmodon hispidus
GTTCTCGGTGCTGGATAGTAGTGTGTGTATGAGTGTGTCTGTATCTTTGTGTGTGTGTGTGTGTGTGTGTATGTATCTGTGTGTGTGTGTGTGTGTGTGTGTGTGTGTGTGTGTGTGCAGGTGCTCATTTGTGGAATGCAGAATACAACAATAGATGTTATTTCTTGGAAACTATCTACCTATTTGTTTTTTCATACAAGCATTTTAACAAGTAGGCTAAGATATCTGGTCAGTGAGCCCCAGAGAAGAGGGTTTGCAAGAAAAGCAGAGGCTCCATTCTCTCTCTCTCTCTCTCTCTCTCTCTCTCTCTCTCTCTCTCTCTCCCTCCCTCCCTCCCTCCCTCCCTCCCCTCTCTTTCTCACACACACAAACACAATTATACTAAGAATTCTATAGGAGCTTATTGTGTGGCTAGCATGATTATAAGTCTTGGGGACATGTTGATAGGAAAGGAAATGACAAATGTCCATGTCCTCATGAAATTCTCTGTCCAATTGTTATAATTGCTGTCAATTTGTTATTAGATGATGAGCAATTTGAAACTATTTGAAAATACAGGAGCTACAGAGACATGACATTAGGAGAATAATTGGTCTGTGGGAGGTGAGGAGGGGTACATTCTATCTATCATACAGAGTCACATGGTTAGTAAAAAATGGCTGAAAATCTTTTGTCTTTTTCTTGACACACGGAGGCTAATGAACCTGGGATGGGCTTGACAGCTTCACATGACCCTAGGATTATGGAAGAGTGACATCCTGGGACCTTGGAGTTTTTACATTTTCTGGTCAGAAATATCTTTGAGAAGGTTACAACAAAGTAAACACTTGAATACTCACCTTGTGAGTGACAGCAACATGCTAGACTGGGTAATACAGATATCACTTGAGGTACTCAGCCCCTCATAGGCCCCTTCAACTCCCCCATTCTGACATATGCATGCTTCTGTGTTCCCCTCTCATTGGATACAGACCTTATGGCATGCTTCTTACAAAGGAAGTATATTACTCGTGTTTAGGGAACCTCCCTTGTTACAAAACCTCTGTCCTCTATATTGTTTGATCTCTTATATTCATACCCCTCACTATAGGAAATACAAAATTACATAGTGTGGGCAAACAGATGGAGAGTATTATTAATATCTGTGGCCAATAGCAACATTAGTCAACTTGAAAGGAAGTGTTCCTTGGCCAAGACTTGAAATGACTACATTTTCAGGGATTGGGAGCAAGCTTTAATTGCAGCCTTGGGAGAGACCCTAAACTATAAGATGCATCTCTAAGACATAAATTCTTCATCCCCAGAAACTGTAACAAAATAATTTTGGCTATTTTAAGCCACTAATTGTGTGAAGTAGCTTGTCATTTAGAAATTGATGATTACTATACTGAAGAAAAAATGTAATTGGGGTCAGCCTCGGGGTCATCCCTAACAAACTGCCAAGCATGTGAATGAAACTGATGAATTGTACCTGATATCTCTCAGATCTGAAGCATTCCCCAAGTCCAGATATAATGGTGAGTCTCTATATCATGCTATTAGGAGGTGGTAAAACCATTAAGAGCCTGGGCTTGGCAGAAAGCTCTGAGTCACTGAGGGTGTTCACTAAAGATGACTGTGAGATCCCAAGCTCTTTCTCTTCTTCTCTCCCTAGCTTCTTTCTGAATGTTTTGAAGAGAAAATACTTTGTGCCATGCCCTGCTACCACGACAAGCTCCAAGTCACAAGGCCAATGACCATGGGCTAGAACTTCCAAAACCATGAGTCAAAATATATGGTTTCACTGGAAAAATTCATTTCCCAACTGCTTGTTAAGTAGCTATCACAGAGCCCATATTCCAGCAGGATATAAACTACACTAGACTATGCTCCTATTCAAGACCTCAAAAATCCTTACTCAAAAAGTTAGGATATAAAACAAACTGGCTATTATTTTTAAACTATCCTATTGGAGAGTGGCTTCATACACAAGCAGAGGTAAGTAGAAGAGATGGTCAGAAATATCTCTTTGAGGAGGTAACAACAAAGCAAACACTTGAAAGAAGCAAGACAATGAGCTATTCCCAAATTAGGAATTAAGAATAAAGCAGACAGGCTGAAAGCATGTCAGGCAAGGAACAGCAAATAATCCTCTGGTGACATAGTGTAAGTGAGAACACAATGGGAGGAAATGAACTCAAGTGCTGTTATCTGTGAAGACCATCACAGGGATCAGCATTTACTCTGAGTCACTTGCAGAAATATGAGAGATGACTACCACTTTTAATGGGCATATTCTGTTGTTAAATCTTTCCCCAAGTCCCCTTACCTACATACCTATTTACAAATGAATGTCACATGTCCATAACAAATTCTATCCAACAACCAGTCATTTTGAAATGTTCCCTAAGAGAATGCCTTCTGTACTCTGCATTGTGTGTGTATAGCCTGTACCTTCTCCTCTTCTTATTCCTCTTCTTTGCCTGGCCATATTTGCAGTTCAGCATCAATGCTTTCATTTTCAGAGTGTTTACATTAACTTGAAGTTGTTAACCCAGTTGTGTTGCAGAATGTTTCTGACAGTGCCAGAGGTTATAAATAAATAACAGTTATTTCAGGTCTGCCTTGAAAACAAGAGCTCGGATTCTGCAGACCCCAGAGACTACGACTGCTGTGGCACTGAGTGTCTCAAATGGCCACAACAGGGATGTTGGAGAAATACTAAGCCTGTGACTCACAGGAAACATCTTTGTCAGCCATCGCATACATTTTCTGGTTGCTATAGGGACCAGTAGCTACATTTCTGTCACACCCTCTTCAAACCCACTGCAGCATATGTAGACCCAATTTATTTCATATTATCAACCAGATATATCTCCTGAAACCCTATCAACCACCAACTAACCAAAACAAAGACACTTAAGGATATTTTGCTTTAATTTAAACTATCTAAACCATGGCAATGTCTACTAAATTTCTTAAGTAAGATCTATTTCTGACATCTCAATTATCAAAACCCAACTGTGCTATCTCAGGCTAGATAATTTATCTCCTAATACCTCTGCTTCTCTGATTATAAATTAAAATAACCTTTGCTACAGTGTTAATAAAAATGAAAATGTGAGGATACTTGTAGGATATTTACAGAAGTATCTTACATAGAATAACAGTCACTAAAGCTTAGTTTATCACCATTTAAAAATATTGTTAATTATTTTCCTTATTACATAATAGTAGTTATACATTTAAAAGTGTTTCCTGAGAAAGAATTTCATAACATTTTCCTTAATTAGAAGCACTTAGAAGTGAGTATATCATGCTTTATCCATTAAAGAACTTCATATATTAAACACATAGGCATACTTGGGAAAGATAGTTGCTTATTGATCCAGCCACACCTCAGAAAAAATGTAACTTCCACAGAGTTTAGAAAATCCTAGACTAGAAGTTTCTGGTCCATCATTTTATTATTTGTATCACTAGGATTAGACAATGAAAATGATGATGAGTATGATGATATATTGCCCTAGGAAACGCCTCATATGCCAAAAAATTTAGTTAAAATTGAATAGTACAGATGGAGTAATAAGGCAAAAGACAGAAGTTAAATAGATAAAAAATGAGAAAGAAGGCTGGGTGGTGTTGGCACATGCCTTTAATCTCAGCACTCAGGAGGCAGAGGCAGGCAGATCTCTGAATCTGAAGTAAATCTGGTTTAAAGAGTGAGTTCCATGGCAGTCAGGGCCATACAAAGTAATCCTGTCTCAAACCCCCTCCCCTTAAAAGAAAAAATAAACAGGAAAACAAAATCAAACTCTTCCTCCAATATGGATCATGAAGTTTGCTGTAAGACTGTGCGTCCTAGGAAGGAAAGAAGGCAAACCCATGAATTCTCACGTAGATCACTGCCTATAAATGAACAAGGAAAACAATAGACTGCCACAGTGGTTGAGGGAAAGCCAGGAAGCCCCAACTCTACACATAGAAGTACAGAAAATTCAGGAATGCTGAGAGTCTCATCTCCTCCCCCAAACCCACCCGTTACCCTACAACCTCAGCAGCTCCCTGAGAAAAAGAATCTACCATCTGCTATTGGACCAAGAACAGTCCCCTGAAACACAGCTTCCAACAGCTCCTATTGGACCAAGAGCTCAGATTGGACTAAGAAAGGCTCCCTGAGACACAAACACAGCTAGAGCAGATTGGACTAAAAATAGCTCCAAGATAAAGTAGGATTCATCCCAGAAATGCAGAGATGGTTCAACATACAAAACATCATTAATGTCATCCATCATTCAGACAAACTGAAAGAAAAAAAAAAAAGCATGATTATATCCTTAGATGCTGAAAATGCCTTTGACAAAATCCAATACTCCTTTATGATAAAAGTCCTGGAGAGATCAGGAATGCTGGGGAAAATATCTAAATATACTAAAGGTGATTTACAAGAAACCAACAGCCAACATCAAACTTAATGGAGAAAAGAATCAAAGCAATCCCACTAAAATCAGGAACTAGATAAGGCTGTCTTCTGTCCCCATATCTATTCAGTATAGTTCTCAAAGTTTCAGCTAAAGTAATAAGAGAAAGAAAGGAGATTAAGGGGATACAAATTGGAAAAGAAGAAGTGAAACTATCTCTATTTGTAGATGATATGATTGCATACATAAGTGACCCACAAAATTCTACCAGGGAACTTCTACAGCTGATAAACACCTTCAGCAATGTAGCAGGATACAAGATTAACTCAGAGAAATCAGTAGCCCTCCTATACACTCAAAATAAAAGGACTGAAAAAGGAATAAGGGGAACATCACCCTTTATAATAGCTGAAAATAGCATTAAATACTTTGGAGTAACTATAACCAAAGTAGTAACAGATCTATTTGACAAAAACTTTAAATCACTGAAGAAAGAAATTGAAGAAGAGATCAGAAAATAGAAGGATCTCCCATGTTCCTGGATAGGTAGGTTCAACATTGCAAAAATGGCAATATTACTAAAAGCAATCTACAAATTCAATGTACTTTCATCAAAATCCCAACACAATATTTTACAGACCTTGAAAGAACAATACTCAGTTTCATTTAGAATAGCAGGGAAACCAGGATTGCCAAAACAATTTTGCTCAACAAAAGAACCTCAGGAGGCATTGCCATCCCAGACTTCAAGTTATACTATAGAGCTACAGTAATAAAAACAGCCTGGTAATAGCATGAAAACAGACTTGTGGATCAATGGATTTGAATTGAGGATCCAGACATTAACCCAAAAACCTATGAACACCTGATCTTCAACAAAGACACCCAAAATATTCAATGGAAAAAAAGACAGTATCTTTAACAAATGGTGTTAGCATAGCTGGATGGTAGTGTATAGAAAAATGCAAGTAGATCCAAGCCTATCACCCTGCACAAAACTCAAATTCAAGTGCATCAAAGACCTCAACATAAACCCAGCCACTCTGAACTTGATAGAAAAGAAAGTGGGAAATACTCTCCAACAAATTGGCATAGGTGACCACTTCCTAAATATAACACCAGTAGCAGAGACACTAAGAACAACAATCAATAAGTGGGACCTCTTGAAACTGAGAAGCTTCTATAAAGCCAAGGATACAGTCAATAAGACAAAATGACAGCTTAAAGAATAGGAAAAGAATTTCACTAACCTTACAAATGACAGAGGACTGATATCTAAAATATATAGAGAACTCAAGAAATTAGAGCCTAAAACCTTGAATAACTCAATCCAAAAAAATGGGGTTCAGAACCAAAAAAGGGAATTCTCAGCAGAAAAATTACAAATGGATGAAATGAACTTGAAAAACTGTTCAACATATTTAGCCATCAGAGAAACAGAAATCAAAACAACTTTGAGATACCACCTTACACCTGTCAGAATGGCCAAGATTAAAAACACAGGGGACAGCCTATGCTGGAGAGAATGCGGAGCAAGGGGAATACTCCTCCATTGTTGGTGGGAGTGTAAGCTTGTTCAGCCACTCTGAAATGCAGTATGACAGTTTCTCAGATAACTGAGAATCAGTCTCCCTAAGGATCCAACAGTACTACTACTGGGCACATACCCTAAAGATGCACAGTCACACTCCAAAGGCATTAGCTCAAGAATGTTCATAGCAGCATTATTTGTAATAGCAAGAACCTGGAAACAACCTAGATGCCCCTCAACTGAAGAATGGATTAACAAAATGTGGTTCATCTACACAATGGAGCACTACTTAACAGTAAGAAAACATGATATCCTAAAATTTGCAGGGAAATGAATGGATTTCTAGACTATCTTCCTGAGCGAGGTATCAAAAAAGTCAGAAAGATAAGCAGGGGATGTACTCACTCATTGGTGGACTTTAATGAAGGAAAGCATGCCCAAGCAGCAAACCACAACCACTGAACAACATGGGATCTGAAGCACCTTGGACAGGTACCTTAGAGACTATTCCCTCCAAAGGAATACCTGACCCAATCTTGATGATGGAATGAGGAAAGCAGATCTGCCTGGAGTGGATGCTGAACTAAGCCACCTTGGGACCTTGGGACCTCTTGCCCTTGCTCGGGAGGAAATAAGGAGATGGGAAGGAAATTTGAACAAGGGGATGCATGGATAAAAAATGAGACTTTAGACATAATAAAAAAGAAAAAAAGAAAATTCCACCTAAAGAAATTAGATACATCCACAAAAACACAAGCAATGGATAATACCACACCAGAAAATTCCAAAGAAAGGAAACACACACACACACACACACACACTACCAGCAAAGAATAATGAGAATTAACAAGTACTTGTCATTAATATTCTTTAATTTAATGAACTCAATTCCCACTATAAAAAGACACAAACTAACACAATGTATACAAAAACAGGATCCATTCTTCTGCTGCATAAAACAAAAAGCAAAAACAAACAAACAAATAAAAAAAAAACCTTAACTTCAAAGTCAGATATTACCTCAGAGTAAAGTGTTGGGAAAAGACTTTCCATTCAAATGGACTTAAGAAGCAAGCTGGTATAACTATTCTAATAACTAAAAACAAAAAACAGACTTCAAACTAAAATCAATCAGAAGGGATCATGAAGGACATTATATATTCATCTCAGAAAAAAATCCATCAAGAAGAAATCTCTATCCTGAACATTTATACCCCAAATACAAGAATGCCAACATATGTTTTTAAAATTACTAAAGCTTAAATCACAGATCAAATCACACACACTAATAGTGGGAGACCTCAACACCCCATTCTCACTAATGGACAATGGACAGGTCTGCTAGACAGAAACTTAACAGAGAAATAAGAGATCTAACAGATGTTATGATTTAAATGGTCTTAATAGATATACACAGAAAATTCTACCCAAACACAAAAGAATATATCTTCTTCTCAGCATGTCATGAAACTGTACATAAAATTAACTGCATACTCACTCAAAAGTAAATATTAATAGATAACAAAAATTGAAATAACTCCCTTTATCTTACCAGATTGCCATAAATTAGAGTTTAATGACACAAACCATAGAAAGCTTACAAACTCATGGAAACTGAACAACTCTCAACTGAACCACCTATGGGTCAACAAAAAGATAAAGAATTTAAAGACTTCCTAGATTTCAATGAAAATGAATCCACCACATACCCAAACTTATGGGACACAATGAAAGCAACACTAAGAGAAAAGTTCATAGCACTAAGTGCTTACATAAAGAATTTGGAGAAATCTCACACAAGTGACTTAATGGCACACCTAAAAGCTCTAGAACAAAAAGAAGCAAGCTCACTGAGAAGGCATATACAGTAGGAAATGATTAAACTTGGGGATGAAATCAATAAAATTGAAACAAAGAGAACAACACAAAAAAAATCAATTTAGCAAAGTGGTTTTTTTTTTTTGAGGAAAAACAGACCATTACCTAAAGTAATCAAAAAGGCAGAGAGAGAGAGAGAGAGAGAGAGAGAGAGAGAGAGAGAGAGAGAGAGAGAGAGAAAATTAACAAAATCAGAAAGCAAATGGGGACATAACATCAGACACCAAGGAAATCTAGATCATTGGGCCATACTTCAAAAACCTATACTCTACAAAATTGGAAAACCTAAGAGAAATGGACAATTTTCTAGATAGGTACCACTTGATAAAATTAAATCAAGACCAGATAAATCATTTAAAAAGACCTATAGCCTTTTGGGAAATAGTAACAGCTATTTAAATTCTTCAAAGCAAAATAAATAATGCTCAGGGCCAGATGGTTTCAGCCCAGAATTTCAAAGAACTAATACCAATGCTCATCAAATTGTTCCACACAATAGAAACAGAAGGAACATTGTCAAACTCTTTTTATGAAAATAAAGTCACCCTGATCTGCAAAGCACACAAAGATGCAACAAAGAAAAAGAATTACAGACCAATCAATATTCATGAATATTGTTGCAAAAATACTCACTAAAATACTGGCAAACCAAATCCAAGAACACATCAAATATATTATCCACCATGATCAAGTAAGCTTCATGCCAGATACACAGGGATCATTCAATATACACAAATCTGTCAATGTCATCCATCATACAAACAAAATGAAAGAAAAAAACCACATGATTATCTCATTGGATGCTGAAAAAAATCTTTGAGAAAATCCAACACCTTTTCATGATAAAGGTCTTAGAGAGATCAGCAACATAATATACATACAATATGCAGCAAGCAAAGTACAGCAAGCCAACAGCCAACATCAAACTAAATGGAGAGAAACTCAAAATGTTCCCGCTAAAATCAGGAACAAAACAAGGCTGTCCAATCCCTACATATCTATTCAATATAGTACTGAAAGTTCTAGCTGAATAAATAAGACAACAAAAGGAGATCAGGGGATAAAAATCCGAAAGAAAGAAGTCAAACTTCTACTATTTGCAGATGATATAATAATATACATAAGTGACCTGAACTGGCTTTTCCCTATAATCAAATTGATGAGCACCCTAATTGTCGTCATAGAACCTTCATCCAGCATCTGATGAAAGCAGATGCAGTGATCCACAGCTAAGTACTAAGCTGAGCTCCCAGTCCAGTCAAAAAGAGGAAGGAGGAAATTATGTGAGTACAGCGCTCAAAATCATAATGGAAAAATCCACAGAGAAAACCCAATAACCCAAGCTACTGGGAGCTCGCTGACCCTGCACTGACAACTGGGGACTTGCATGGATGGGACTGAAGGAGGTCCTCTAACTATGACTGACAGTTGTGTTGATTGGGCAGTTTGTGGGGCCTCTGGCAGTGGGATGAAGATTTATCCCTCATACTTGAACTGGCTTTTGAGAGCCCATTCTCTATAGAGGGATACCTAGCTCAGCCTTGATACAAGGGGGAGATACTTGGTTCTGCTGCAACTTGATATGTCAGACTTTGTTGACTCCCCAAGGGATTTATCTTTTCTTCAGAGTGAATGGTAGGGGGAAGCTGGGAGGAGGGGAGGGAAAGGGAGCTATGGATGGTATGTTAAGTTAAAAAAAAACTTTCAAATTAAAAAACGTGTATACAAGTAATATATAGAATGAGCAGGTTGTATTTAGGAATATATATGTATATACAACACATATATGCTTGTAACAACAATGAAAAGATGTCATATATATATATATATATAAGAGAAAGGCAGATATATGGGCCAGTTGGAGGAATGAAAGAAAAAATGATGTAATTGTGTTGTAATCATGAACACACAATTAAAAATAAAACATAATGTGAAAAGCACATTTAAAATAATACTTTATTAATTTGAGAATTTCATGCAATGTATTCTGTATATTCAACCCTTATCTAACATCACCCAGATCCACCTCACTTCTCCACCCTCCCAACCCTATTTCTCTAGCTCTCTTTCCCTCTCCAGGCCAGTTTGTATTGAACAATTACTCTTGGGTGTATGGCCTACCTTAGATTATTGATAGACCAGAAGTCACACAATTAAAAATCCTTGCCTCTGCCTTTTTATCAGCTATGAGACAATTACTTCTCAGCACAAGGTGGTATTTCATTGTGTTTCATGCATTCTGTCAAAATATCTGTGAGTTCATGAGTGCATCTGCCCTTTTGAGTTCAGAAAATAGTTCCTTTTAGTCACCCACCACCCCTGGCTCTCATCATCTTTCTGTTTCTTCTTCTGTAAAGGTCCCTGAGCTTTGAGAAGAGGGGTGAAATATCAATGCCCCATTTAGGCATGATCACTCCAAAGTCTCATGCATTATATGTGTGTGTATATATATATATATGCATGTGTATATATATATGTACATATATATATATATATTGACCCATGGTTTTACTTCTTTTACCAGATCCTATGCTGCATTAATCCATGAGGGTAGAGGGAACAGAAGCAGGGAACAAGGTTCCAGATGGCTGTGGATACAAATTGAGACAGCCCTCTGGGAGACAAACTTCAGTGAATCAGTTCAAATTTATTCCGGAGTATAAGGAATATATTGGAATGAGAAGCCTGGGAATAAACTCTAATTTGCATTAAGTGGCATGCTCCTATCATATAGTCAGATTAGTGGAAGCACAGCCCTATGGATATGACTAGACCACTTAGCCTAATTATGTATGTCATCAGAAGAGAATTTGCTAGGAACTGTGTCAAAGGTCACCCTTGAGATAAGTCAGGAAGCCTGGACCTAAAGACATCCTTCAGATAAAGTTGGGTAGAGAGCAGGATGCTTTTCTGGGGAAAGAAGGAGTTCCCAAGTTGCCAAGTTCAGAAAGCTGCCAGGCTATGGTAGACTTTGACATCTGTCCAGCCAGCATTGACCACTTCTGGAGACCCATGTTATTGTCATCTACTGCAAGAGGAAACCTCTCTGATAAGAGTTGAGAGGTGTATTAATAAGTCATTGAGTCATTTAATACTATGTGCTGCTCACATTCACAATGACTCTTCTCACATCAATTAATATAATAAGGACAGTTCTTCAACTGAGGTTCTCTACTAGGGTGATTCTAATTCTCTCTAGGTGGCAAGTTTGCATTAAAACTAGCCTTCAAAATTGGCTTAGGAAAATGATAGTGATAAGTTCTCCCATAGAGTATATAAACTCTCCAGCTGACTAAGTTTATAGCCCCAAGCATAGGGTGTGTACTATTGAGTGGTGATTAAGTCCAATTAGATAGCTGTTTGGTACCACTAACACCACAATTTCACTATTCAGAGATATACTGCTAGGCTGGTACAGTGGTGGAACACAGCCTTTACTACTGGGTAGAACTATGCATGACTTTTTTCCCTTGGCAGCTTGCATGGCACCTTTAAATACCTTTCATTTGATTATTGAATAAAAAAAATGGAGGGCATATGCACAATTTAATTTTATTCAGTTAAAAAGAAAGAAATCATAAAATTTCAGATAAATGGATGGAACAGAAAGTTTTGATGACTTTTTTTTTCCTCACTGGAGTAACCAGGCCACACCCTGTCTTTGCTGGCTGGAATATTCTCCAGCATAGGTTTGCAGCTAAGGTGGGCCCAGGGAAGCTTCCCACAGATCGTTAGTCTGAGAAACTCTGATAAGATGGGTTAATTAACTTGCATCTCACCTGCCATCATCACTCATTCAATTAAATATAAATTTTAAAAGAAAAAGCAGGTTCTTTTCCCCTAAACAAATGTTGGCATTTAACTTAATGCACTTTGCACATAACTGTTGCTAGAGACTGAGAATAAAGTATCTCAAAGTGCATAAAGATCATTAAAAATGACTAATTAGGCATGAGTTAGGAAAGTGTTCAGGTGAGAATTAGATTTCTCCATGCCTGTAAAGTGTGAGATAGGTGAATTAAAAAGAAAAACAATGTTTTCTTACATCATCCTTTTTCTAGTGCAGGACTCAATATCAAAGGTATATTATAAGCTGCAAAAATTGCTGATATCTCATGGTTACATGAGTATTAATTATTGTTGCCTTTCTAGAAGATCTATCCAATGTGCCTGTCTCTTCCTGGGTCAGTGGTTGTGATATATATGAAAAGAGTAGAGTTGCTTGTACTTTGGCCGTAATTAAATTCTGTAGCTTCCTTCAGCAATTCAAAGCCCACTATTGTATTTCCAGAAAAATGTCTCTAAGCACAAGGTCACAGAGACACTACCAATTTTAGTTTAACCTGCCTCTTCAATTGACTACTTAAACTGACAACTCTAATTGTCCACCAGTGGACACATTAGTGCATTAAAATGTCTGGTTACATTGTTATGAACCAACAGATAATCTGACTTCAATAATCAGGTCTGAATTTAGAGGCTAATTGCATCTCATCCTTTAACCTTTAAAATGAGTTGCCCTTATAATTTAGCAGTGTCCTCTGCACATTTTTCTAAAAGTGAGGGCTCCAAAGGAATGAAAATAAAAAGAAGAGATTATTCTATGTGGATGAAAAGTGACAAAGAAATGGCTCCCCCTCCTCCCATCTTCAATTTCATAAAGGTTCTGAAATCTATGCACATATTGTGGCCTTGGCGGGTTTATAATTTGTTCATTGCCCATTGCTCTCATTTGCATGAGAAAGGAGAAGAAGGTCAACATGCTCCTTTAAAGCATCCGACCTTGGGGTCCAGAGGCTCTGCGTTAATGGACAGCATCTCTGCTCACTTCCCCCTCCTCCCCAGCTCACCCGCACGCTTCACATTCCTTCAGTCTCACTCTTTCCCTAAAACACAACCCAAAAGTGTAAATTTAAGTTTAATTTTAGAGAACTCTAAAATTGGTTCACAAGTCTACATTTAGAAACCAGATATTTCAAATAAACATTGTTTTCAAGATTTTCTGAAGCATAAGGATTATTTTTATAATCAGTAACATATATACTGGTGTGGGTGTGTGCATGCGCACGTGTGTGTAGTTATGTATTCTTGCTACCTTATCATTTGCACTTGGATGAGGCTGAAAAGAAATAGAAAAACTATGTACTATAACTACAGTCGCTCTTCTCAAAAATCTTATAACCATATACCATGGTTTAAGGAGACAATGAAAATGTGTCCTCAGAGAAAAGTGAAGTCATACATAAATATCAGATGTTAGAACTTGTTTAAAATTCTCTCACACGCACCTCTACTTTATAAGTGAAAACTAACCCATATTTCTGCTTCCTAGACTTAATTCTAGATTCTGCCATTCATTCTCAGCTTTTATACATAAAATACTACTTTCTGTTGGATAATGTAGGTAGTAAAAAAAAATAATTTAAAATATAGTTCAAATGTGCTGAGTCATGCTTATTTCATAGGAATTATGATTAAAAAGATAATTTGAACTTAAGGTATCATTTCTATTGAAAGAGAAAAATTTTATTTCTAAGCAAAAGTCTTTCATCAAAAAGCTAGGAATGATGTGAGTGATACAACAAATAGAAAGATGTTATTTAATATGTAAAATTTCTCTCAGGCAAAATGAAAATTTCCAGAAATTAGCTATACCACTGTGTACACCAGAGCTAGCAATCTATGTCAATACAAAGAAGTTGGATCCCATGTTGGGTGCTCTTTATCACAGCATAGTAAAAATAAAAGTCTAGAAAACTCTTCCATGGGTGATTATGAAGCCATTGGGATATAAAGAAAACATTTAAATAATCAGCTATTTAAATTGCAGGAGGTATAATAATAACCAGCTGGCTTCCAGAACAAAAGATGCTATTTTGTATTTCCTCTCAGTGAGCAGATTCTACTGCCTCCATTTGTTTGATATACAGTTACTGAAACAGCCAGATTTGTGATCTCTAAACTTTCCTTTACAACTCTACTTCAATAATCATCACCTAATTCTAAAGATCTTACTTTGAGAAATTTGGGGTGATATGGAATCTCTACCTGACAGGCTGAGCATAGATTGGGTAAATTCACTCATAGCTCCACTGAGTTTCTGCAAAACCTTCCATTAGGAAACATAGGCTAGGGTTTACTTGGAAGCTTAAAATAGTACAGTATTAAAGGGTCGATTCTGGGAATAAAATCTAGGCTCTGGTAGTACTAATAACAACTAGTTGTCATGGAGACCAAAACTGTGATCCAACTGCCTCACATAAAGAGTAAATTTCATTAAAAATTACTATTATAACAGCAATATGAAATGTACTAACTTCATAAATAGCCGTGATTCATGGGCAAGTTCACTCAATAGAGGCAGAAATAAAAAAGAAAGAAAATAGTCTTGAATCCACCGGATCTCAGGGCCTGAATTTTTCTAAAATTCTTTATGAGTACAATGAGATGCCTGAATGGCAAGCCTGTGACTTTTGCCATTCATTTGCCTTCTTTCACTATGGCACCACTAACTTAGATTAGAATATTTAAATTCTGGGAGTTATTTTAAACAACATATTAAGGAAGTCTGACAATTACAAAGAGATGGGTAAAATTCATTACCAGGACATGGGACATTTCTTGATAATTATTTTGTTCCCTTCTCTTTTCTTTCCTTTTCTATTCTTTTCTTTTCTTTTATTAAAACTTTCTTACTTGAAAATCTTTAAATCACATTCATAAGACCTTTGTATTCTTGGACTATCCCTCTCTTCTGTATAAGCTCCCATGATCATAAATCAAAAGTATCAAATAGAGTCATCCTCCCAGACAATAATTTCCTGGATAACTAACCCTGTATATTTTAAGATGTCTTAGAATATATAACAGTTTCTTCCTTCTCTATTCAGACCTGCTTCAACAGAAGTGTGAGAAAGTCTTTCATACCACGGGTGATTAAGAAGCCCTTGGAATGTGAAGGAAGGATTTAAATAATACAATCTGTGCAATGCTGGAAGGTTGTCAGATAACTTACCAATCATTCACATATGCATCCTCTCTTCTGTGTCTATGAGACCCAGCAACATCCCCAAGAGTAGGTTATCAATTTAAAAAATTAGTCTCAAGTATATTTTATATCAAGATCTTTATGGATGCACTAGGCTGGTTAATTCATTACTCTTATTCTTTGGAATGTTTGTTTCAGTTTTCATCTTGACACAAATATAATACTACAATTAAAAGAGAAGCTGCACATCACAAATACTGTCAATGAAATCCAAGACTCAAGTTACCCCATCACAACCCAAGCAAATGAATTCACAGTAAATTATTCTGAATATTTTAATGATATTGTTTCCAAAAATGCAGCAGACAATGGCTGGGTGATTAGGATGCTAGAGACATCAAGATTGCCAAAGGAAACATGACAAGCACTGATCTCATTGGATTCTGCTTGTGACACCATTATGAGCCAATGTCAGTTATGTCTAGGAGAGTTACCCTTTATTGAAATATTAACTTTGGAAATCCTGCTGTACAGAGGTGAGTTTCTGACAACTCAAATATAAAGTCTTAAAATGAGGCATTTCTGAAGAAAATGACAACTTATGTCATGACACAAAGGCACATGGATGTTTTCTAAGGTAAAAGAATGAAGCAAATGTTGGTCCCTGTTTGATCAGCATGGACAAGAGTTTCAAACCTAAATCTTCAGGAGAAATTCATCTATTTTGAGGCAACAGAGATAGATAAGTTATTAAAGTATTTGTCTCATAAGAATGAGTACCTGAGTTCTATACCACATTAAAACCTAGCCTCATCATCATATGTATCAATAACAGTACTAAGGAGGCAGGAGAAGGAGGCTCTTTGAGGCTTACGAGCCAAATAATCTAGACAAATTGTTCAGCTCCAGGATCAGTGTGTAAAGTTCATGAAGAACTAGCCACTCATACTAGTATTATTAAGAGCAATTAAAGAACAGATAAATGTCATGGACATAGTTATCAAACATGAACTCACATTAAGAGCTGTTTAAACTTCACAGCAGTCCAGAAGAAAACATAATTATTATTCTTGTCACATTTCAGAAAATGAGAGCACAGAAAAGTCAAACCATTACAGAAATTTGCACCGTTAACAGACAACAGTGACTGAAACATGTTTGATTATGTTATAATTGTCTTACCTACAAGATCCTCTGGGTCATAAAATAAAATGTGTTCTCCTCTTGGACAGATGAAAAATAATCTATTTTTAGATTCACTTTACAGGAATCATATTATTTCTAAATCTGTCAAACATTTCTTTACATCCACAAATACTTTCTGGATAGTGACTTAAGTATTTCCTTCCCTTAACTTTTTCTGCTTTTATTCAAACCATATATTCCTTGTTCTAATGTTTTCAGATTTAGACTGAAGGTCTGTTTTTCCTTTTGAGTTCACATAGTTACCGAATCTTTGTCTAATTTTTTAAAACTGGTATCACACTTTTTTGATATATGCCTGCCAGAATCATACCCAGTATTTTAGAATAATTTATTGAGTTTGGCTAATAGTATTTTCAGTCATTCCTCTTTTCAAAAAGCTTGTGGTATAGTTAAGAAGAAAGACTAACACTCTGGCAATAATAGAGATGCATAGTTTTAATTGCTCTCTCCACAGTGCTCTTCACCAATTCAAACCTACCCAAAAGGATGTTTCCATGGAAACATTAAAACATATCTACTATAGAAGAAAGTCATTTTCATGGGAAGTGATGAATAAACATTAGTAAATATTGATATAAAGTAAATGGTCAAAGAACCATTTCAGAGGAGGTCCTTTGCTCAATAGCATTTCACAATCTATGGACTACTGTACTACAAAACAATTGTTGTAGCTCAAACAAGGTCAGGGAAGTCTGACTTGTACAAAGTAGAGGTTGCATATAGAGATTTGCAGAACCTGGAGACACCCTTACACTGTGATTCTCTAAGGAAGGAAAAAAGTCTTTAAATAGACTTTCTCTGGCATGGGTGAGCATAATATCCTTGAAGAATGAGGAGAAACAATAAACATACTTATAATGCCTATCATTGGCATTGATTGAGACTTGGGATCCAGTTCCAGCCAAAAATTTGGTCTCCGTGTACCTATATGAAACAGGAGTCCATTGTCATGAGTACAACATACTCTCTCATCACACAAAGGTACATGAGTTTGGCTAAAAACAGCATTAGCATTCAAGACATGCTTTAGCTTAACAAAATTGAGATCTTGGCATGCCACTATTGTTTTTCATGGAGCAAGCATAATAAACGTAAAACATTTGGCCTTGTGACATCATTAATTTTCTACTTTGCACAAATAATTGCTATAAATTAAATTGACATGCAGGAAAATGGTTATCTGTTCAATGTTAAATTATATTACATCTTTATTCAGAAAGGCCAAACTCTAAATTAATTTTACAATCACCAAATGAAAACCAGTTATTGTTTTCTGAAAATAAACTAAATAGGCCTTCATGATAGAAAACTTTCTGAATTATAAGCCTTAGTACATCCACATCACTGAAAAAAGAAATATGAAATTAGTTTACTAATGGGTTTCTATGAGGCATTTTCATGAACCCTAACATTCTAATTTCAAAATACAACTTTAAAAACACAAAAAGAGTTGGGGCCATTACCCAACATGGGTAGACAATGTTGCCCTCAAAAGACATATTATTAAATGGAAATTGCAGTGATAGACATGGATGCCATCAAGCTTTAGGGAACACAGATGGAAAGGATGAAAAAATCATGTAAGAGCTGGGGGATGGAGAAGCATGTTGTGCAACACTGTCTCCTAGACATGACATGGCTATAAAAATCAGGAGCTCACAGCAGTCGTGGTTACTTACAAAAGATGAAATCAGCCAGAATCCCAGCTTATATGGGGTAGAAGATCTCCCAGCCTCACTTCTTACTGACAGTACCAGGGGGAGAAAAAAAATCATATATATGGGTAGCACTAACAAGACGTAATGGGTTATCAAAAAAGAAACAAAGAGGGGAGGCACATGTTGAGAAAATATGGAAGGGAGCTGGAAAGTATATTATGGGGTAGGAATGTGATATGTTTCATTATATACCTGTATAAAATTCTCAAAAATAAAGAAAAAAAGAAATATGGAGTTAGGTTGTTACTTAAAAGACCTGAAAGAAATTTCTGGATAAAAGAGATGAGAGTTGTTTTACTTATTTTTCCAGAGAATAGTACAGACGGTGATTTTTAACTTCCTTGTAATGTCTTTGCTACTTAAACACTTGTGTAAGCATTTTTTTAAAAAAAGTGTTTCTTCAAAGGAATCATACCTTTGCCACTTAATGCTCATTAGCTAAAATACATACTAATCACAAAAGAGAATTTAACCTGAGGTTGATATAATTGTGACAAATGGCTACACTGACAAGCAAGGCCTCCTTCATGTTGGACCTTTAACATTTATTTATTGGTTTGTTTGTGTGTATGCCTACACATGCATACATGTTGCAGGACATATTTGGAAGCCAGAGAACAACACAAAGGAGTCAGGTCAATCTTCACAGCACATGGCTTCCAGGGGCCAAACTCTGCTTGTCATGTGCTTAGTGGCAAGGCACTGTACTTGATGAGCCATCCTGATAGCCCATCATGTTTGGCTGATATTTTTTAATAAAATATCTACTGTGCATTCAACTGAGCAAGATAATGAGTTTAAAACAAACCTACAGAGGCATTCTCTGTGTATAAACAAGAAGAACATTTTCAAACTGGAATCAGTTGGAATGGAGTTTTTCTCCTTTGATTTGAAAATATAATTTACTTTCTTTTTCCCGGTGGTATATATTATCTGTGTAACTTAGACAATTACTCTCTTACAACTAGTCCATTAACTATGTGATGGAAACCCTATATTTTTCTTATCCCCTGTAGTCATTTTACACCACAGCTGTATTGAAGAAGGAGGGGAGATGGGAAATTTAAAGAAGCAACCAGAAATTTGCCCTGGGATTTCACAAATAGAAGTGTTTCAAAGGCCACCTTGAACTCTGGCAATGATGCTTTCCCATTCTTGGGGTATTTTTATTTAATTACACAAGAATAATCTGAGAAGCAAGCAGTGGTTTCAATTTTTCTGATAGAGAAAGCTAGAGAATTACCCTTCAGCATTCTTAATTAAACATTTCTATCAATTACACTGAATAAATATGCAGTCACAACTATTGCTGGTTCGTTTGGCATTTAAAGAGATGGCATATATTAAAGCCCCAGTTTGGCTGTGCACCGCATTAGACTCGGTTAGCAAACAGAGCAATTGTTTCTCCTAAGCAAATTGTTCCTTTTAATTAAAGCATTTGCTCTTCTCTTAGCACTTTACAATGTGCGATACAAGATAAACATAAAATACCTCCTGAATACTTTCCTTTCTCAAGCCAAACACACCTTTCTGACAAAAGGTGCTCAAATGCATAGTACAAGTCACATACCTTTGCTACTTCTGCTTCTCCACTGACTCCCCTTGAACTGGGCTCCTGGTCTCTATTTGTACACTCTCCAATACCTGGAATGTCTTTTAGTTCATAAAGATTAACCAAGAATCTTAACTTCCTCCTGTTCTCTTAAAATAAGCAAAGCATCTTAGTGTCACATACATGCCATTCCCCATCTGGTTACTTACTGCCTAGGAACCAATGCTCAGCACTGCTACTATGCTAGTGTACTATTTTCTTCCTTAAAGTTCCCTAAATGAGTTACCCTTTATTCTTCCTCTCAGCAGCTAACTAATGCTTTTGTCTCAGCACAGAGCACCTGCCTTCAATACTTTAGTTTGTGAGCTCTAGAAAACTGTTTCTTACCTCTTGGCCTCCCTCTGAAAGACCAAGTATGTTCATCAGATATGTGCTACTACAATTGAGTAGGGGACATAAGCAATATAATAATGAGAAATGTCTATTTTGGTTTATAATTTCAGAGAGTCATCATGACTCATTTTGTTGGTCCTGTAACAAGGCACCTCACAGTGGTAGGAATGCAGGGATAAGCCCTGTGTACCTTTTGGCAGCCTAGAAATGAAGGGTAAAAATTCATTTTCTGCTTCCATTTGACAGTAATGATCTCTGTTAATTACAATCAAGACATGAAAATGAGAAGTAAGAAATTCAAATTCTACCCAACGGATAGTCACATAGATGAACTCACAAATTCCAGTTCACTAACTAAAGAAGTAAAACAAAGAACCAAGAAATATTTTCTTGCCTCACTTTCTCTTTTGCTCCCATCACTTCGCCTCTTCCAGTCATTTCAATAGCTAGCAGTGTGTGTGTGTGTGTGTGTGTGTGTGTGTGTGTGTGTGTGTGTGTGTGTGTTTATGTGGAAGCCAGTGGACAACCTTGCATGTTGTCCTCAGGAACATCATTCATATGTTTTTGGGATGGGTCCTCCCATTGGCCTACAGCTCAAAAGCTAGTCTAGACATGACAGCTAATGAGCCTTATGGATCTTCCTGCCTCTACTTCCTACGCAATCAGATTATAAGCACATATTACCACACACAACATTTTCATGTGAGTTCCGGAGATTGAACTCAGATCTTCATACTTATGAGGCAAACACTTTACTAAATGTTCTATCCTACCAGCAACATTAGCTAGTAAGTTTTTAAACAAGCTATTGTAAGTCTAAGATAAAATTTGATGGTTCATTTTCAAAATAAGTACTTTGAGTCAGCTTTTGGTTCAGCTCCAAATCATTAGGAAACACTGGACTCCTGCTCCCAGCCTGATAACTTCAGCTTCTCCATTCAAATTCTGCTAGTATAGCTATCCACATACTCAAACTACAAGTTAAAAGTAGAAAATAGCTAACAGACAAGCTTGCTTAATGGCCCACTGGCATGGCTAGGTCGTGCACCTAACGAGCTTTAAAAGAAACAGGATGCAAGATGTAGAAATGATCCCACACATAGGATCTGTTGAGAAATAGAGAAATATTTAGGAGGAAAATGTTGTAATAAATTTCTGACCTGGACTTTCTGGGCCTGGACCAGAGGTTTGATAGGTAGAAACACTCGCAGTCACACAGACGCTTACATGAATTTTCTGCTTATTGACCTAGGATACAGGCATATAAGCTGCTAGCACCTTCATCTGAACTCAACCAACCTTGTTCAGCCCTGTGGCTTGGTACCTTTTCTCAGAGCAGTATTTCAACTTCTTTCCTCTGCATCATCTCCTGGAATCTCTGCAGCATCTGTGTCACCTGCTCTGAGATGTTCCCAAAGTTCTCTTAGTCTGAAAGCTCTGCCCACACTTTCTGTGTACCTTCTGACCAATCAGTGTATTTATTAAACCAGTAGGTGAGACAATTATTTACAATGACAGCAAACAGGAGCAACATAACATAATTCCACTACAGGAAAAGGAGAAACAACCCCTAAAACAATATGTAAGGATATACCCTCCTGATTAGTCGATCAATGAGTGAAAAGAAGAGGGGACCTGTGTGTTAGGTGATAAAAATGTTCTCCATACCTAATCAGCATGCCCACCACTCTGGGATGACACCTGGCTTCACCAAGTTTCTTTTTCTATTCTGAGTCCCCAGTGCTCTTATTTTGAAATAAGGACCCATCTTCCTCATATAGTATCCTAGAAATCATAAAGGTTCTCCTGTAAGTCATTAATTATATTCAGCTAACCTATGAATTGGTTGAATAGGATCCCCTGCTCTTTCATATATGATGATCTAATTTGAAATGAAAGAAATTTTCCAAGGTAGAAATATGGCATTTATCATTCATGAAAACTAGGTGAACAATAACAAAGCTTGCATTTCAGTAAATATATTCATAACTCTAAATACCAATTAGACATCTTTTTATGAATATTCCCTTAGGTACCTTTAATTGAACAACTTGAAAATCTAATTTCTCTCTTTACTTCTGACAACAGCTTATAAATTTTGGTTAATCTTCAGCCTTCAGACTAAAATGTAAAATTGTTAAAAAAAAAAAAAGACTTCCAGCACAACAGGCCAAACCTGTATTATGGGCTAGAACTTTTTAGTGACTGCTAAAACAAATGTTACATGTTTTGTGTCAGTGTTGTCAAGAGTGGAACTAAAGAACAGAGGCAAATTCCCATTCTGCAAAGAAAATGTTCAAGTGTCGAGTAAAAGGGACTCCACACAAACCATCCACAGAAACAATATGCAGCTACAAATGAACTAAACAAACTAGTCTTAATGATACATAGTTTACCCATGACAGCAGATGCTAGAATGCTTCTTCCACTAAGACTTGAAACTCTATGCAAACTCCTTTTCAATCAGTGTGCGCTCTTCACTTTTTTGATCAATAGACCTCTTCAAATGTGACTTTGTCTTTCAGCGTCTCAAAACTGATACAATCACCATACTCACTGCCTTTTTAAATGCTATAGACACTAAGCCTTTATGTAAAGTCCTGTTGTCTTGAGAAGGCATGTTATGGGTCAACACCGGTCAACACTTTCAATGGAGTCCTTCTTCTAGTCATCTCCAAAAAGATGTAACCATGAGAGATTACCTATATCAGGCAGGCTTATGAACATGTCTATGGGGGATAGCTTTGATTGTTAATGAGAAAGCCCATTGTGGGTGGCACCATTCCTTAAGCGTATATGCTGAAATATGTGATTGGCATCATTCCCTAGGCAGAAGACTGTATAAGAATGAAGAATAATAAAAAAAGAAAGAAAGAAAAGAGAACTTATAAAGCTATTCCGACCTTCATATTTTAAATTAAATATTAAGAATTTATAAGTAAAATAAATATCTGTTATCAGGTTATCACAATATAAATTTTATCAACATTAAAAAAAAGAATGAAGAAAGCTAGCTGGTACAGGCAAGCAAGGAGGCATTCATTTCTCTTGTAGCTCTTGACTACAGAATGATGTTACTAACTGTTTGAGTTCCTGTGATGATAGACTATAAGTCAGAACTGTAAATGAAATAAACCCTTTTGCCACATCCCATGTTAATTTTGGTGAGGATATGTTATCACAGAAACAGAAAGGAAAGGAAAATGGGAAACACAGAGTGCAGGTACTAGCTTGAGGGAGTAGGTCAGGAAAACCAGGATTTTGAAGGTTAGAACCTAATCCTCAGCCACTTTTGGACCCATAAATAATAAACAGACTAACACCATCTAGTCTCATAAGTATCTATAATAAAATGAAACAAGAAAGCACTAAGTATATTAATCTAATTTCAAAGGATCCAAAACCATCTTCCCATGTCATAAAAAGTTATCAAAAAGATGGCCTTAAGAAAAAGATCAAATATAAAGCTTATCAATGATGCCTGCATAACAGATTCAAATTCGGGTGGTAGAATCCTGTTTTAAGATAAAAAGATTTAATTCAATGCCCAAGATTTACTTTCATCTGCATAGAAAGTCATCTAAGAATATTAAGAGAACAATCATACCTTCTCACCTCAACAGTAATTTCTCTGAGGCAAATAAGGGTGTTTATAAGAGCAGCTTAATGAGGAGCCCAACAGTTGTCTTGGGATATGCATATAGTGTTTGACTAAGTTGACTTATCTGTTAATGCTTAAGATATTTTAAAACTTTGAAGAAACTCTATCAATTTTTGAATAAAATAGAACATGCAGATAGAAAATCAGGAGTTTTTTAAGAAACAGACTTTCAGGGATATAAGCCAGGGCCAGAGTGCTAGTTACAAAATTTACAAAGTTGTCTATGTTTTAGGAAATGAAATTTTTAAAAATTACTAAGCTTTATTTATGATACAGCTAGTTAAATTTCAAAATTCCTCTGCTATTGAATGCTACATGAATTTGCTTCCATTTAAATATACTTTGTTTTAATTAGTACAAAGTATTTATATATACTTATGATGGTATTTCAATGACATGTACTATGCGTAATGAATGGTTAGTTTATGGTAATACGCAAACCTGTCAAACAGACATCATTTCTTTGCACAAGAACATTTAAAATGCTCCCTACTAGCTATTTTTGAATAAAATATTATTTGTTATCAAGCATAGTATCACATTATACTAGAGAACATTAGAAATTTATCATGTACACCAAGGTTTAGAGAATATCTCGGAAGAGGGAGTAGAAAGATTGTAAGAGCTAGACAATGAGAAATAATGTTGCTAAATGTTTTCTTCTAGGCACGTCATGGCTGTTGTACTCATGAATTCATGGTACCAGTGGCTACCTTTTAAAGATGGTACAGGACTGGGTCTATCAATATCCCACTATGGATAGGAGAGGGGACCCTGAAGGGTCCCACCCCTTTTCAGGAGCAACATACAGTTAGTGGTTTCCGGAAGAGGGAGAATCATATTCCTCAACCATATACCCACTGATACATTGATCTCACTCTAGTAAGTAATTCCAACCCAGACTCACCCAGGCACCTCAAATTAATGTCAGGAACAATGTGAAACAAAAGACATGAAACAAAAGAGATTTTGAGGGAAGGTAGGTTAGTTGAAGGTAATGAAGGGGACTGACCTTCATCAAAGAGCATTATATATTTGTAAGAAATTCCAAAAGAATAATTTAAATCCATAAACCATACTTAGAAAAATCTGGTTCTTTGTACTCAGTGGCACTATGTAGCATGAACCGTCTTCTGTCTATGCCCCTGCACTATGCTCAGCCTCTATTTATTCCTATTACAGAATCTTGCCTCTGTATATTATGGGGACTGAGCATTGTTTCAGAGCCTCATAATTCTTCACATGTAGAAATGAGTCATAGGAAATAAACTCCAAGAACTTTGTATGCCCTTGAAGATAACTTAATGTGACATTATCTATAATGAAGTCTTCATTATCCTCCACTACCTGTTCCTGCCCCACCCCCATGCTTGGTCACCTTGTCCTAAATAGGCTCCACCATGTCACATATATTCCATTAACTTTTGTTTTTCTGCCCCTTCTTCTCTCTCTGAAAAGCCCTTCCCTCTTCTCACAACATCCATTAGTATTATGAACCTCTAGCTTGGTTCTTTCTGTGTAGGACTGCTTTGGGTATATTGGGTCTTTTGTACTTCCATATAGTTTCAGGATCAATTTTCCTAGTTCTCTGAAGACTGAAATTTTGACGAGGATTGCAAGTGAACCATTAGATTGCTTTTGGTAGCATAGCAATGTTTTAACAATATTAATTCAGCAATCAAAAGAATAGGAGGCTTTTCAATCTTCCAATGTTTCCTTTAATTTTCTCCTTCAGTGTCTTGAAGTTTTCATTGTGAATATCTTTTATCTCCTTGGTGATTTATTCTTGAATATTTTATTTTCTTGAAGCTACTCAGAAGGTGTTTTCTTTTTTTCTTTCTTGTCATTATTGATATATAGAAAAATGACTGATTTTTATTATGATTTTTGTATTCTGCTGCTTTCTGGAAAATAGTTATGAGATCTAAAATTTTATTTTCTATTTGTATCACTTTTTTCTCTTGACTTGTTGTTTTAGCGAAGAATTTGACCACTTCATTGAATAAAAACAATGACAGTAGATATATTTGTCCCATTGATGACTTAAGAAGAAATGTTTTTTACATTTTCCTCCAATTTACTATAATACTGATCATATGTGTATTGTAAACAACTTTATTATACAAAGATTATTTGTCTATAATATTTGAGGGGATTTCATCATGAAGGGATGATGAACTTTATCAGAGTTTACATCTTAAAGCATGATCATGTGACTTCTGCACTCCCATCTATTCATGTCACATTTATTGGTGTGAATATGCTGTTCAGGGAGGAAGCCCATTTCCAGTGATCTCCAGAAAATATTCTTGAATGTTGTTGGCTTCTATTTTATTAAGAACATTTGCATATATGCACATATCTATAAGAGGATCCAGCTAATGGTTTACTTTTAATTGCTCTATCTTTATTGGTTGTAGTCTAAAACTGATTCTACAGAACTATCTTGGCAGTCTTTCTTCCCTTTCTAGATCTGCAGTTTGGGGAGTACTACCATAAGTTCTTCATTAAACATCTGATAAAATTTGATAGACTTTGCCTTTGTAGATGGGTAGTATACTGAATATTGTTACTTTGACTTGAATTTCTGACATCATGATTCTAATGTGTCATGAGCAGGTCTCTGAGTATGTCCATTAGAGCTTACAAATGGCTGTGGCGTTTGGGTCTATTTCTATTTTTTTTATTTTTTGTATTATATTTTATTAAACAATTCTCCTGTAGATCATAAGGACAGTGGAATCTCTGTACCTGTTTTACTGCTCTAAAGATCCTCATCTTTGTAAGCTTTCTTGTGATTTTTATTCTGAGGTTAGTCATTGTTGGAAGGCATACCTCATTGAACTTTCACTAGTCTTTGCAAAGTTATAAAAAACACAAACACAAAATGCCTGAAGCTGTCCTCAAATGAAGTTAAATTTGAATTTCTTCAATATCTTTAATACAATGTGTAGGTGATGAAAGATAGCACAATAGTTTTTCCTTGACTTTCTGACTTGTTTATTTTGTTGTGTTAAAATTTAACTTTATGATGTTGACTTCAGCAAGTAAATTTCAAAATATTTGATACATAATGATAATGTTCTGTAATAGTGTTTTAGATACTGTATTAAAGAGAAAGAAATATATCTATACAGAAACAACTGTGGAATACATCCTTACCATTGAAACCTCCATATACTGAATATTTAAGATATTAAAATAAAATGGGATCAGAGGGGGAGAAGAAAGGTCTAAAGAGAAAAACATTTTCATAATAAAGCATTTTCATACTAAATGTTTCAAAACATTTTCATACTAAAGCATCTGCATCATTTAAAATCTTACTATTATAAAATTTCACTATAAACCATATAAAATATGGTAATATTTTAACTATTAGCATAACTTCAGGATTGAAATACTTGTGAAGTATTTAATTTCATTTTACATTATGGAATGTAAACAATCATAACTGACTCCCTTTTGAAGTTTATTAAATGATTTTCAGTGGAATTCCTGGCAAGAATTATCTATACAAAAAGAAAACATGATCATGGTAACTCTCATAAAAGAAAAACACTTAGTTGGGGTAGCTTACATTTTCAGTGGTTAAGTCCATTATCATCATGGCAAGAAACAAGGCAGCCTACAGGCAGACAGGGTTCTGGGGAAGGAGCTAAGAGTCCTAAATCTTGACACCCTGTTAGCAGACCAATGGGACATATCTTGAGCATACAAAACCTTAAGGCCCACCCCAACAGTGACACACTTCCTCCAACAATGCTTACCTACTCCACCAGAGCCACTAATAGTGGCACTTCTTATGAGCTTATGGGGGCCATTACATTCAAACCACAACAGCAGTGTTCCTTAGTAATACTGGACAATTTTACCTTGAACAAAGCCGCTTCTTAAGAACAAACAGGAATCTAGGTACTATTTTATCCAGAGCCTAAAATTTGGTGTTACACAGACAGTTTTCCATTTGGCATTTTTCTTAGCAACTCAACTGAAAGTCTAAGAAACTCATGAAACTAAGAAGAAATGTTTGTGATCAATGCCTGGATCCAGCTGTGCAGAAAAACCCTGCAAAATGAGGAAGCAAAAAAGTTTCTAGAAAAAAATATAAGAAAATATCTCTGTAATTTTTGAAATTGGCTTCAAGAGGGAACAAAAGCAAAAATTATATCCCCAAAAAAGGACAAATTTGTCTTCAACAGAATGAATAAGCAATCTACATATTGGGAAAAACAATTGTTGGCATGAACACATCTGACAAACACTGTGTGATGACAGGAGGTCCTACTACATGGGAGGGAGAGTGGAGCAAGTTCTCAATTTTTAAAGGCTAGAAACGATCATGCTTATAGTCAATGACAAATACCTCGACCAAAATCATTAGCTAATAGAAGAGTTTATGTTAGCTTATGGTTCCAGAGAAATATTCCACAGTTGAGATAGGCAATACAGCAAATTGCCAGAACAAGAAGTTGAGAGACCATATCTCACTGTAACACAGGAAACAGAAAGAAAAAGCAGGAAATAGATTGAGTCTATAAATCCTCAGAGCTCATCCCAGTGGCATCCTTATTATAGGAAGACTCTGCCTCCTAGATTTTACAGCCTCCTGGAACAACTCCACCAACTAAAAACAATGTGAGTAATTTTTTTTTTTGGCAACAGTGGTGCCCACCAATTAATCACAACAAGGAAGGCAGAAGCAAGCAGATCTCTGTGATTTGAAGGCCAGTCAGAGAGAGTTCTAGGATAGCTAGGGCTACACAGAGAAACCCTGTCTTTAAAAATAAAAATGCTTATTGGGGACACATTTCATTCAAAGCACCAAAGTTAGTGACTAAATTTAAGAAAAATTGGTAACAGGAAGACACTCTTCAAATAGTAAATAAAGAGCTTAAAAATACACACCTAAGATGGTGATATTTGGGACAACTGGCATTCTGTTCTTTGCTGGGATGCAAATATAACCATTTTAGTAGACTTCCAACAGTTTTTGATAAACATAGATTAAATCTAAAATAGTACTTCCTCCCTTTGGTGTTTCTTCTTTTAGAAATACACAACTATAAAAAGCTGATAAAGATTGTAGAAAGCAACAACATTCATTATAGCAAAACATTGAAAACAACCCAAATGTCACTGAGCAAGTTAATGGATATGCAATTTGTTGCATAGTCACACAATGAAAGACACTACTTGACAATAAAAAATAAATTAAGTACTCATGTATGTATATTATTTTCTCTACAAACTCTACGTTGACAAATTGCAAAAGAAATGAATTAAGATATGCAAATTTTAACTATGTGACAATTGGTCATTGTGGCATGGTTTCAGTAGTAAATAATAGAATCAGTTGAGTTCTTCAAGTGATCAGCTAGGGTAGATTAACTTATATACACAGTGGAAACATGTTTAGATTACATTGTAGCTACAGAATTTATTTTTGTGAATATTGGTCACAATGTATTAACTGAACAAACCAGCTTGCAGTGCCCATTGTCAATACATAATTAATGCAAGCTATCATGATAATATGACAAATACAAATATGACAATGATAATAATGTTGTTTGCATTTATGTGTTTACTTTTGTGTGATGGTTGTGTCTTATGTGGACTACTATAATAAGATATAGTACTGGGGACTATGGGTCTTAAACATTTGTTTCTCACCTCTCTGGAGTCATTGGAGTACATGACTTGCTATTTATGGAAGGATGCTTATCCTGGTTTTCAGACAGTGTCTTCTCTTATATGGTCACATACAAGGAATAAAAAGAGTAAAAAGGCCCCTTCTCTTTATAAGAGCACTAATTCTGCCTTAGGGTTCCAACATGACCAAAATAACTGCTAGCACCTCCATTTCAAAGTAACATGATATTAAAGATTAGAAATACAATATATAAATAACATTAAAATAATATAAAATTGTGAAAAATAAAAAGAAGTCCCTGCTATAAAATTATGAGACAAGAGCCCTACAAAGATGTCCTTGAGTTCCTTTTCAGTTGGCCATCTACTGCTGGGCATGCAGGCTAGCATTAAGAGTGGTTAGTGTTCCCTCTTGGAAGAAACTACATTTTCATTTGCAACATCAAATGTATATAACTCAGCAATGGGGGCTGGTGTTCCCTTATCCTTTCAGTTCCAAGATCCCATTTGGTACAAACCCCTGCAGGCCCTGTAGTTGCTACCTGTTCATCCCATTGATTTAGAGGGCCTTGTTTTCTTGATGTCCTCTGTCCCCTCTGGTTCTTACACCCCTTTTCTTCAAAGTTCCCTGAGCTCCAAAGAAAGGGGTTTGATGAAGACATCCTGTCTAGGGCTCAGTATTCAAAGGTATCTCACTCTCCACATAATGTCTGGATGTGGGTCTCTGTATCTGTTCCCAACTGCTACAGGAAGAAGCTTCTCTGATGATAGCAGAGCAGCCACTGATCTATTAACACATCTGAATACCTTTGGGAGTCAAGTTTTTGTTATGTTCTTTTAGTAGAACGAACGTATTTGATTTTACCCTAGTTCCCTGGACCAACTAGTCTCAGGTTCTTGATCACCCAATACTCATATTTGGTCACCCATGTTCATTCTATCTCATAGAGTAGGCCTTAAGTCAAATAAGATATTGGTTAGTTAACTCCCATAAGCTTTGTCGCACAATTTCACTAGCATATCTTACAGGCAGGACATCCTTGCATACCAGAGGACTTGTGGATGGGATAGTGTTTAAGTTTCTCTTTTGATATCATGCAGAGTGCAAGTTGTGTAGATGTTTTCTTCAGCAATGGGGCCTTGTGGTCAATTTGTAAAAGCAATGTATAGACTTTGTGACAGTCTAGGTCATTTGGTTTATTTTCTTTTAATCATCTATATTTTTCTCTTTTTATCCTACAGGTCCTTTGCATATATATCATGGCTTCCAGTTTAATATTTTTATGGAGTTCTTGAGTGTGCAAAGAAGTGAATCTCTGTTGTCTATCCATTTTCTTGGGCTCTTTTCCTTACATTTGTTTGTTTGATTGATTTTTTCCTATTCTGATGTATTAATTTTGTTTTATTTTTATTTATTTTATTTATCATCCCTTAGAAGCCTTTTTGTTTTTTAATGAGAGACAGAAAGAGAATGGATCAGGAGGGGAGGGAAGGAGAAAAAGAACTAGGAGTAGGGGGCTGGAGAGATGGCTCAGCGGTTAAGAGCACCGTCTGCTCTTCCAGAGGACCCGGGTTCGATTCTCAGCACCCACATGGCAGCTAACAACTGTCTGTAGTTCCAGTTCCAGGCAAAACTCCAAGGCAAATAAATAAATAAAAAGTTTAAAAAAAAAAGAACTAGGAGTATAGGAAGGGTAAGAACTGTAATCAGAATATATTATGTGAGAAAAAAAATCTATTATCAATAAAAAATTAGGAATTCAGCATATTTAAAGAATATGTTATGGCTCAGTCTACAGAAATACTTATCTTCAAACATGTGCTTTAAGTCTTTGTTTGCATAACTTGTAGACTGAACAGTGAAAAAAAATCCTCTTCCTAAAATGACATTGGAAATTTACTTTGTCTTGAATCTATGGTAATTGCCAATAACAAAGAAAAAGCACAGACCAATAAAATTTAATGTGCAAATCAAGTAGTAAAATATGCTTAATTACTTGATCAATGACATGAGTCATAAGTACTCATCAGTTGCTTTTCTTAGGAGTTTGCAATGAGCAACTCTCTCCACTGCCACACCTTGGTTCCAGTAACTCTTCTTCATTGGAGAGCTTTCTTTGACCCAACTCTCCTCTAAACACCCAGTAAATCACTTTGTCCCTGGGCTACAGTAAGCAAACAATCTGCAAAGACCAAGGTAGTTAAGATGTTAAGGTTATAGGATATTAATCTCTATTACAGATGAGAAATACGTGGAACTAGCATGAAGGTCACTGACAATATATAAATAAATGATTATGGCTATCATCCAAAAAGTTTTTATTTACTAAATGAAGAAGTGAGGCAGAAGAACTCTTTTTATGAGGTCACAGCCACCCTGATACCCAAGCCACTCAAAGATGCAACAAAGAAAGAGGATTACAGACCAATGTCCTCATGAAAACATTGATGTAAAAATACTCAATAAAATTCTGGCAAACCGAATCCAACAACATATCAAAAATATCATCCACCACAATCAAGTAGGCTTCATCCCAGAGATGTAGAGCTAATTCAATATACAGACAGCTGTAAATGTCATCCATCATATAAACAAATTGAAAGAAAAAAACCACATAATCATCTCATAAGTCCTAGAGAGATCAGAAATACAGGGAAAATACATAAATATAATAAAGGCGATTTACAGCAAGCTGACAGCTAACAGCAAACTAAATGGACAAAAACTCAAAGCAATCACACTAAAATCAGGAACAATACAGGGCTATCCTCTCTCTCCTTATCTGTTCAATGTAGTTCCTGAATTTCTAGCTAAAGCAATAAGAGAACAAAAGGAGATTAAGGGGATACAAATTGGAAAGGAAGAAGTTAAACTATCTCTATTTGCAGATGATATGATTGTTTACATAAGTGACCCACAAAGTTTTACTAGGGAACTCCTGAAGCTCATAAGCACCTTCAGCAACATAGGAGGGTACAAGATGAACTCAAAAAAGATCAATAGCCTTCAGACACACAAAGGATAAAAGGGATGAAAAAGAAATAAGAGAAACATCACCCTTTATAAAAGCTGCAAATAGCATTAACTAACTTGGTGTAACTCTAACCAAAAAAATTAGTGGACCTCTTTGACAAAAACTTTAAGTCACTGAAGAAAGAAACTGAAGAAAATATCAGAAAATGGAAAGCTCTCCCATGCTCCTGAATAGGTAGAATCAACATAGTAAAAATGGCAATTTTATCAAAAGCAATCTACAGATTCAACTCCGCCAAAATCTCAACACAATTTTTTACAGACCTTGAAAGAACAATACTCAATTTCATATGGAATAACAGGAAAGCCAGGATTGCCAAAACAATTATGCTCAACAAAAGAACCTCAAGAGGCATCACCATCCCTGACTTCAAGCTATATTGTAGAACTACAGTAATAAAAACACCCTGGTACTGGCATTTGGATCAATGGAATCAAATTGCAGACCCTGACCTTAATCCACAACCTATGAACACTTGATTTTTTGACAAAGAGGCCAAAAATATTCAATGGAAAAAAGATAGTATCTTTAATAAATGATGTTAGCATAACTAGATGGTAGTATGTAAAAGAATGCAAATAGAACCAAACCCATCATCCTGCACAAAACTCAAATCCAAGTGGATCAAAGACTGCAACATATCAAAATAAACCCACCTACACTGAACTTGATAGAAAAGAAAGTAGAAAATACCCTTCAATGCATTGGCACAGGTGACCACTTCCTAAATATAATGCCAATAGCACAGACACTAAGAACAACAATTAATAAATGGGACCTCCTAAAACTGAAAAGCTTCGTAAGGTCAAGGACACAGTCAATAAGACAAACCAAAAGCCTACAGAATGTGAAAAGATCTTCACCAACCCTACAACTAACAGTTGACTGATATCTATAATATAGCAAGAACTCAAGAAACTAGAGCCCAAAACCCTAAATAACCTAATCTTAAAATGGGGTTTAGAGCTAAAAAGGGAATTTTCAACAGAAGAATTACAAATGGCTGAAAGACACTTGAAGAAGTGCTCAACATCTTTAGCCATCAGAGAAATGCAGATCAAAACAACTCTGAGATACCACTGTACACTTGTCAGAATGGCTAAGATCAAAAACACAGATGACAGCTTATGCTGGAGAGAATGTAGAGCAAGGGGAACATGCCTCCATTGTTGGTGGGAGTGTAAACTTGTTCAGCCACTCTGTAAAGCAGTATGGCAGTTTCTCAGAAAACTAGGAATCAATCTCCCCAAGGATTCAACAATACCACTATTGGACATATACCCAAAGGATGCACATTTGTACTCCAAAAGCTAATGCTCAACTATGTTCATAGCAGCATTATTCATAATACCAAGAACTTGGAAACAACCTAGATGCCCCTCAAGGGAAGAATGAATTAACAAACTGTGGTGCATCTACACAAAGGAGTACTACTCAGCAGTCAAAAAAAAATGACATCCTAAAATTTATAGGCAAATGGATGGATTTAAAGAATATCCTCCTGAGAAAGCTATTACAAGCCCAGAAAGACAGACATGGGATGTACTCACACATAAGTGGACTTTAGACAAAAAGCAAAGAACACCCAAGCTGCAAACCATAACCCCTGAACAGCTTGGTATCAGAAGGAACTCAAGAGAGACATCCAGGGATTCCCCTAAGAAGAGAAAATAGAAAAGATCTTTTTTGTTAATTGGGAGTATAAAGGGTTGCAACCAAGAAGAGGAAGGAACAAATCATGAGAGAAGGAGATGATTGAGCGAGAAGAACAACAAAGGAAAAAAAGGGAGATGGAGATCTTAATAGAGGAAGCCAATGTGGGGTTGGAAAGAAACTGGGTACTAGGGAAACCTCCAAGAACCCACAGGATATCCCTAGCTAGGTCTTCAACCAATAGTGGCTGTGTTGCTTAGAAAGGACTTCCCCTATCATTAAATGAATAACCACCCTTAAGTGTCATCACTGAACCTACATCCAACAATGAATAGAGGTAGAGGCAGAGATCCATGGCTGGGCACTGGGCTGAGCTCCTGGTACAGCTGAGACATGGGGTGGGGGGTGTGGTTCTTGTCTTGTATGAGCAAGGGGATAAGGGGCTAAGGATTATGAGGAGAAGTCCCACAGAGATGGCTGGCTTGTGCTCTTGGGAGCTCACTGAATCAACAACAGTCACTGCAGAACCATTCGGGAAAGAAGCTAGGCTCTCCAAGGGTAGGCAACTGTGGATTGGCATGGGCAGTATGTGGAGCCTTGAGGGGTAGAATCAGACTATGTTCCTGTGCATGGGCTGTCACCTTGCAGCCTATTCCCTGCAGAGGAGTGCCTAGCCCAGTCTTGATAATAGGATGAGGAAATTGGACTTGACGAGCTGATGCACCTTGGGACTTCTTGCCCTTTGGGGGAAGAAGATGGGGGATTGAGGAGGGAGGGGTGCTGAAGACTGACTGGGAGGGATTTGAAGAAGGGAACAGAGGGGGAGCAAGAGGATACATGGATAAAAAAGACTATTTTATGAATAAATAAATAAAAGAAGTGGGGCAGAATCACCTGTAATTCTGTGCTGTAAGTAATATAAATAATCAAAACAATAAAAATGTAAGAAACATCTGCATAGAGAACAATATGTAGCGTATGGGCACTAAAAGACAAAAATAACAAATTATATAGATTCTATACTTTGACAAGTGATTTTGTAGATATAAAACCTTTTCCCAAAATGGAAAGATTGTTTTCTTGGTTTAACATTAGACCTACGGCAGGTAGTATTCGGATATTTAAGTCTAAAAGAAATTTTGTAATGAGAAGAAGCATTTGAATCACTTTTTAAAATACAGATAATAGTTTTGGAAAGATGATTTGTTCACAAAGTTTGTCAATAAGAACTGTTTGAGTGTTAACCTGATGGTCTCGTGACCCTATATCTTTTCAGTCAAAATGAAGGAAGTAAAGGAGGAAAAGAAATGCTAAGCGTAAAAAATATGATTTTCGCAAGATACCTTCATTGGCTAGCAATTTTCTTTCAGTAGACTTATACAAGTTTAATTCAAAAACTATCTCTAAGAGTAAATATTGTCTTAAAAAAACATACACACACATTCATTTAGCATATTCATTTCTGTTGATTACTCAGACCTTTAAAAATAACATAAGGATAATAATTGTTCTTGAAAAATATATTTCCTCTAGTGTAAGTCATATTTTAAGCATATGTTTCATAGTATATTATTATGAATTGAGTGATAAATGAAAAGAAAACTTCTTGCGATATTTAGATTTGCCTTTTACAGTTACACTTGAAACTTCCAAAATTTTTAACTGACTCCTCTCTAGATGACAATATTTTTAATAAGAAATTACTATTGTGTCTACTCCAATTTAAGTAAAACATAATTTGCTCAATGGAAAATATTCTTATTTGTAATGTCTTAATATTTAACTATGTAAATAATTGAACCCAATACATTTATAAGAACACTCAAATTTCAATATTTATTATTAATTGACAGAAGCCCTCACAGATTCAAAATACATGGATGTTTTTGTCCTTGACACTTAACTGACATCATATATAAATGTGATCTACTCAGATCCTTCTAAATTATCTCATAATTATGTATAGTAACGAACACAATTGCAAATGCCATCTAAGTGATTGCTAGAATGTGCTGTTTGGAAGCAATCACAAGAAAAATGTCTGTGTGTATTTACAACAGAAGATTTTTTTCTGTGTAGCTCTGCCCTCTTGCTGGTTGAATCTGTGTTTACACACCCTGCAGGAAAAAGTTTACCAACTTCTAGTAGCTATTTTAAAAAATAAAAATCTCTAAAATGCTTTCCTGGTTTTTTTCATATTATCTTTTATGTTTTACCACATTAAAATGTGAAATACACATAGAACCATTTCATTTCAGTCCTTTCGGGGATAAAATACAAATCTATTTGGCCATAAAAAGGAGCTCCCAACCACTTCCAAAAAAAAAGACCTCACACTTAAATCAAACAAATATATCATTTATGAAATTATGTTTAATTTATTCTGATCTGCCTTTGATTTTATAAGGGTGTGTTAAAGTGACTTGTTCATACATTTGATTCTGAGCTTGTTGATGTGTGTTCCACCTGGTGTTTGTAGGATGAGGACTGATTTTGCTGGTACTCAATTTACAAATAAATAGGTTACATATTTACTACTGACTTTAAATAAAATGTGATCATTTCAGATGACTCACTCTCAAAACAAATCAATATTGTGACCGGGTACTTAGATATATCACTAAACACCTTTTAATCTAACACATTTTATGTTTCATTGATGGTGAGCATCCATAATAGAAAGAGCCAAAAAAAAAATCACTGAAAAAAAAAAAGATTTCTACATAATATTTCATAAGATATCTACAAATATTTCTATATAAATTCTTATATCCAGTACTCTATACTGGGAACATAGTTTAAAATGTGGCAGTTTTAACAACTCTTGCTTGTACTAACATGTCCAGAATAAGATCAATGACAAATTATGTACCGCAAGTGAATAACAAGCAGGTCACTCCAAGTTTACTCACTTTTGTGCCTACATTGTTTTCTCGTGAAGTTGTAAAAACATAAGTTACAGTAATGCAACAGACCCAAATAATAGCATTTTTAAGACTTCAATTTTTAAATTTAATTTTACAAAGGTGTCCACCACAATATGAAATTAGTCACACTGATAAAATGGCTGATCCATTATTGAAAGTAACTAGTTTTCTTGTTGAATGCTCCGAACATACTAATATAGACCTGGCATGACAAAATTGCTGGGACTATTTTTCTGTGATGCAACCAACATATTCACAGCTTCTGCTTCAATTTTCATACATGCTCAGAAGAATATGGAATAAGAATATACAAGAGGCATTATAAGTAGTCACTTAATATGAATGATAAACAGTGTTTCTGAGACTTGTGGGAACGTTCGCTCTGCACATGAAGTCAATGTACTCACGTACTTCTTACTATTAATTTTTATATATATGCTGATGTCCTGGATTATTTATGTTGTTTCCTGTGTAGTTATTGATACTGCAATGGTCCTGATGGCATATAGTAATTAGGAACAATATTTTGGAGTGTTACACATTTCTAATCAAATTTTTGGAGAACTTAGAAGTACATTTTCATAGGCAGGCACTTTTGGTTACATTTTAGATGATTGTACTAAACTAAACTTATTTAAAATGCTTAATACTTTACTAAATACTAAAATATATGTTTGTGCACTTGTCCATATAACAAGAATCAATATAAGTATAGCAACTAAGTATCAAAATAAGTGTAGCAATGATTTTAAGTGTGGAGACAGTTTATAATCTTGATGATGTTTTGTTTTGCTTTGGATACTTACTCATGTGATAAACTGAAATATTTAGTATCCAAAAGGACTATAAAGACTTTAAGCAGCACTTTTCTAAAACTTGAATATGACAATTAATGAAGTAGAGGAATCTACAGTAACATTATTGTGCAAAATAATGAAGGATCAATAGGCAAGATCTGTGCAGGGCTTATATACCTAAAGTATCAGAAATCTCTGCACATATTCTATTATAACTACAATGTTATCATTATAGGTCATCTAGCCCAAACTTAGAAGCATTGACATCTTAGTAATAATCTATTTTCTAAGAAAAAAATCATAAATTCTAATACCTTTTTCTGATATTCTTTAATACTTTATAAAGTATGTTATTCAAATATGAAAAGGATTAAATTATATGACTATGCAACATGTAAATTTTAGAACGACAGTAAAAGGAACCAAAACCAAAAGAATATATATGTGTACATATATACATACATATAATACCCATTTGCTGAAAGACAGAGCTCTTGAATCATTGCAAAGATCAGTGACGGCCAGGAACCAGTACTGAATCAAAATTAATGTGAAAGGACAAAATAAAAACATCCATAGAGGTGTAAAAACTTCTTAGCTATGGAAGTAGTTATTCAAAGAAATCTATTGTCAAAAAAAATCATGGAAATAAAGACACTGAAAGGTTTAGAGTTATTGTATGTAAACTTTGCCTCAATAAAATGGAACAATGAAGTACAAATTCTAGGGATAAGCGATTACTCTCTAAGATGTGTGAAATGCAATCTAAAGTCGATAAAGTGGCAAACAAAGTTACTTCACTGGAAGTTGGTTTTGACAAAATTTCAGACAGGACTTCCTCCTTCGATGAGAGTTCTAAGGAAACACCATGAGAGGAGTGCAAGCTTTACATTGATAATGAAATTAAGAGACTTGCTAATTATGTCAATGAAGGGAATGGGAGAATTTTGACTCTATGAAAGCATTAGAAAGGTTGTCTACCCATAACAATCAGACCCTGGAAAAATATGATCTCCAAATTTCAAGACCAAGAGGATCATATAGCAATATTGGAAAGAGGCTTTGAGGTGCTATCTACCCAGAACAATCCAGGACCTCCTCCTAAGGGATATTGTGGTAAAGAAGATGCTCTACCTAAGGTAGTCACCATGAAGGGATTATCCCCTACTCCACCAGCACTATTCCTGGTGATGGTAGAGATAAAGAAAGTATGTGGGAAGGTACCAGACTGCGTGGAATATAATTATGAACCCATTCAGATGAACGATATTAAGGAGGCAAAATCATTGCATGACGTTCAATTATCATATGTTAAGAAGTTTCTAAACTCATGGTCCATGAAAAATCAGGTCCTAATGACTGGATGCAGCTGACAGCCGCAGTGTTGGACCATGACCAACACTTGCAATGGAGAAATTGGCTTAGGGAAGAGACTAGGGCCATAGAATTTCAGGGACAAGTTAGGGGTGTTAACATCTCCAAGGAACAAATCCTTGGTGAAGGCTCATTTGCTGATATGACAGTTCAGACTACTTATGATGAACACACCTTATTGCTGTGCCATATTGCTGCCTTAAATGCTTGGGAAAGGATTTTGGACACAGGACAGTAAACTGAGTCATATACAAAAGTCAAACAAGGCTTGAAGGAGCCTTATACTAACTTTCTACAGAGATTAATTCAAGCTATATATAGAGCAGTGTTGGATCCAGGAGTTAGGAAGCAATTAGTACTCTCTTTGGCCTTTGACCATGCTACTATGGAATATAAGAGAATGCTCATGCCACTAAAGATCAGATCTGTATCCAGAGAAGAATAGATTCAGTATGCAATTAATGCAGAATCTCTCCATAGTGACGAAGAGAATTGGGTAGGTCAAGCTATTGCCAATGTTAGAATAAGGAATCAAGGCATCATTTGTTTTAATTGTGGTAAGCCAGGCCATATAAAGAGGAATTGTATGCAACGTACTTATGAGAATACTGCCCATCCCAGGAATGATACAAACAGAAAGCCACTACCTTCTGAATTGTGTAGGAGATGTGGCAACGGCAGACACTGAACAAATGAATGGATGTCCTCAAAAGACAAAGAAGGCAACCTTTTACCATCAGGAAACACATCTCAGAGCTTCCCCTTGGGGCTTCCCCTGGGAAGACCCCACAAACAGACCTCAAAGCCAAAAAAGTTTAGTCATATCCAGTCACAGTGGAGAAACAACCTCCTCAGAACAAGTAGATAATCCAAAGCCTGGGACAGAAGACCATACAGCATTGGACAAGAGAACGACTTTACAGGAAATTTTAAGTTTCAAGTAAATCAACAAAACGTATATTTTGGCAGATTTCCATAAATGAACAAAGACCAAAATTGAAAATAAGGATAGATAATATTTATATGAAAGGCTTGAGTCAACACAGGAGCTGACATCTCGATCATAACCCCACAATCATGGCACCCATGATGACCTCTAAAGGAGGTAAATTTCCAATTTCTAGGTATTGGGACAATATCTCAGGTAAAACAGAATGTGAGATGGGTTAAATGCATAAGACCAGAAGGACAGAGAGGAATATTAAAGCCATACATGGCTAACATAGTGAATTTATGAGGGCATGACCTCCTACAACAATGGAATACCCAGATTAAGATCCTTCCTGGCTCAAATATCAACCAGAGACTCAATTATGTCCCTGAAGACAATTTTTCATGAGACTATGCAAAACAATCACCAGTCATTCAGATTGTTTAACAACACAGTTTAAGAGCTACTGAACCCGCAAAGACACTCACAGCATTACCTTTGAAATAGTTGGCAGAAAAGCCTATTTGGGTTCAGCAATGGCCTTTGACAAAGGAGAAACTACTGGCTCTAGAACTGCTGGTACAGGAGCAGTTACAAGCTCAGCATATTAAAGAACCAACCAGCCCATGGAGTTCCACTATATTTATGGTCAACAAGAAATCTGGAAAATGGAGAATGGTGACAGATTTCAGAGCAATTAATAAGGTGATTCAACCCATGGGCTCCCTACAGTCTGGTATTCCCCTGCCTTCCCTACTACCTACAAGATAGCCTATTATAGTTGTTGATTTGAAGGATTGTTTTTTTTTTTTAACCATACCTTTACAAGAACAAGAAAAAGAAAAAATTTGAATTCACAATGTTCACATTTAACAATACACACCCAGTAAGAAGGTACCAGTGGAGGGTCCTTTCACAAAGAATGTTGAATAGTCCCACTCTATGCCAATATTTTGTACAACAGTCACTAAAAGTGATATGCAAACAATTCCCACAATCAATCATTTACCATTATATAGATAATATTTTATTGGCATACCAGATATAGCTACCATGGAAAGAATGTTTGAAGAGATAAAGAAGGTATTGCCTGATTGGGGACTTCAAATTGGCCCTGAAAAAAATACAAAGAGGGGATTCTATTAATTATTTGGGATATAAAATAGGCTTGCAAACAATTAGACCCCAGAAGGTGCAACTTAAGAGAGATAGACTAAGGACTCTTAATGATTTTCAAAAACTGCTAGGAGATATTGCTCACATACAACCAGTTATAGCTATAAAAAACTATGAACTAGTTCATTTTGTTCAAAACCTTAGATGGGGATAAGGATTTACATAGTCCCAGAGAATTCTCTGTTGAAGCTGAGAGAGAATTAGCCTTGGTGGAAAAGAAATTACAAGAAGCACATATGAACCATGTAGATCCAGACCTTGATGCATTTTGATTATTTTACCTTCTGAGCATTCCCCTACAGGAGTCATAATGCAAAGAGAAAATATTATACTAGAATGAATATTTCTGTGACATAGGTTGAGTAAAAAGACCGAAAAAAATATATCAAAAAGATTTCCGATTTGATTTTTAAAGAAAAACTTAGATTTTGTCAGTTGACTGGAAAGGATCCAGCAAAAAATGTTGTGCCCTTGACTAATGAGGAAATTGATTGATTACGAGCAGACAGTGAACTTAGGCAAAAGGCCTGTAGCAATTTCCTAGGAGAGATTAATAACAAATATCCTCAAAGCAAAAGAATTTAGTTTATAAAGGAAACTAACTGGATTTTTCCTCATGTGGTATGGGATGAACCTATTTCTGGAGCTTCTCTGCTTTGTACTGATGCAAACAAATCAGAAAAAGTTGGTTATAAATTGGAAATTTTAAGTAAGGTGGCTCAAAGCCCTTATAATTCTGCTCAGAATATTTACTTAACAAGGCTGGGGCTGGGTCTCATTTTTGTCTTTACAGAAAAATAAATACAGTCATCTTTATGACATTAAAAAGATGCTGAATTCTCAAATGTCTAAAGCTAAAGGAAGATCACATAGGAAAAGACTTCAAAGGAATATAAGGACAACTGGCACCAATATCCAATATTGGGTAATTTCTCAATTCTATATCTATATCTCTAAAAGAAATGTGGTCCTGGTTTGATAATGAATAAAACTGGCTTAGGAGTTGGAGTACATGGCTTTCTCCCTCTCTAAACCCAAGCACACTAGTAAAGAAAGCTTGATAGATTCTGTCTCATGTCAGAAAAGCCACCTGATGTGCAACAGAAGATAGCTGGAATATATAGGGACCAATATTATTTACTCTTATCTTTAATCCTACTTCTCTCTGTATTTCCTTTTTTTTATCTAAGAATCTTATCTGCACACAATTTTTTCCTAAAGACTTAAAATCTTCTCTTGATATTAATACTTCTTAGACTCTCCACTATAAACAAAATTTCTCCTACCACCACTCTCCAAAGCATCCAGAAGGAATATGAGGACCCCACTGTGTCAAGATGAAGAAAAAAATCTGAGAGACACTGAGACAGAAACAGAGAAAGAAATAGCCTGTTGTATATCACTCAATGATTACTTTTGAAGTATAGACCATTCAGGACAGTTACAAAATAACTTCATGTCATATCTTCAACAAGATTTCCAGATCAACTTACCCAGTACTCTGAAAATGGTTATAGATGTTTATAGTCAATTCATTAGGACTTAACTATTGTTTTAGTTTTTACAGGACCCCAAAGAGATATCACCCACAAGTCAGCATGAAACAACCTAATGAAAAACTATTCATCTTTCCTGATAAGTTTTGTCCTCTAAGGGTTGTAAATAACATCATTCTGATCGGGTGATTATAAGTTAAATTTGGTTTGAGGGTAGAACAATAATATAGACTCAGAAATCCCTTTTAAAGAAGAGAAAGGAAAATAGATAGGAAGACCTAGGTAGATTATTGTATCTACCTGTAAACAATTATTAGCCAAATATGAGCCAAAGACAAATTGCCATGGTATAGATGTTTGTATATTGATACAAATGGGAAACTATTTTATATGTTTGATTGAGATAATCTGTATATTGATACAAATTTAAATGTGAAATTGTTTTATATGTCTAAGGTAATCTGTATATTGATACAAAATTGAACATATAATTGCCCTCTTTTGCACATGTTTCTACCTCTGTTTAAAGTATTTTGCACATTAATGCAAACTAAGCATATTATTGTCATTTCCATCATGCAATTTCTACCTCTGTTTATTTATACTAGCCATAACATTAGTTACAATATATACATAAGTTGTTTTTTATAACTCTTTGATATTTTGTACAATGACATATAGTTAGGATACTGTTGTCATTTTGTATGATACGTGTACCCTGGTTAATGTTCATAAGATCATTATACTTGAAGTCATAATTTAGAAACTGTACACTTATTTATAGATTGCCTATTTTTATAATGTAAGCTGCAGTCTTTCAGTTGATTGGAATTACAGATCACTGCTACTCAGGTTTGTCATGTAACAGTCATACTACTCAGGCTTCTCAGAAACATGCTAGAATATATCAGATAGACAGGCATCTTCAACTACTTCATAGACCTAGATAATATGGCATTTAATATTTTGTTATCTAGAATTCAGCCATGAGAGACATGATAGCTTCTGGTATCACTGTTCCTTTCCTGAGGTGTGTTGAGTATCATGGACATTTCACAAAGAATTTGTCTTCTTTGGCAGATAATGGCCTGATGGCCAAGGACTGCACTTGTTCTGACTGCTGTCATCATGCACACTGTCCAATATAGAAGAGCAGGATGAAGGATAGAGACTGCCGAAGCCTGCCTAGACAGGATAAGACAGTCTCTCCCCAAAATATCCTGCTTCTGATGAGATTTGTCAGACATCCTACCAAAAAGGTAGATGCTCCAACTATACAGAGAAGCAATGGGTGACTGTCCAGGTAGCTGATTGCCATTGTCCTAAATCTTGGAAGTTACTCTCTCATGCTTCCAACCTTCAGGTAATATATTTTCCCTCTCAGGTCTTGATGGTGTTGAAGGCTAGATAGTTAAGGTAACTATCATTTTATATCTCAACAAAGAACATTCATTATTGGATTTTTATTAATCTAGATACACAGCACTGAAGTAATCCCTGTACATTACCTCTTATCTATATTCTGGACATTTGGGATACACCCTGTATTTGTTGTTTGTTACTCATAATTTTATCTTACTTAATGTTTTTCCCTCTCCTAGACACTATCTGGTGATGATCCCTATAGTATATAGAGTCTTATACTTAGTTCAGAGCTTTCTTAGTTAGACAAAAGGGGGAGGGGTAGCAGAATGCTGAGGTTATGGAGGGAAGTGCTAGTGACCTCGGTGTATCCTGTGACCTCAGAAAATCCAACCCCTGATGGGACATGGCCAGATTCGATCGAGGCCTGGGAACATCAACCAGACAGCCTGTTTTGTTCCTGATTTCTCTGGGAGGAAGCTGAACATCCCGTGCGTAGTTCCGAATCTCCTAGAATTGCTCTTTGTATCTGTGAGTCCTTGCTCTCCCCCTAATAAATATTAATCCTTGTATGATATATTATACTTGAATAATTCTGGCAATACTCTTTTCTCTACCAAACACCCTTTAAAAAGGAAAAGAAGGGTTTCTTTCTTCCATTCAAAAGATACTAACTTTAATTATTAAAATATCCTTGACTTGTGTTTTACAATGAATCGATGAGTTTTCTTTTATTCACACATGTGGGATCACATAATACAAAGATGACTGTCCTGGAATGTTGTTGGTCTCTGCTCTCCAATATTTACAACCCCACATAGGACACACAGGAATCAGGAAAGTCAGTCCTGAGGCCATGTAAGTGAGGAAATTGTGTGAACCAAATCTTGACTACGATTTTGGGGAAACTGATGAACAAGGCAAAGTGAACTACCATGCAGGCTCAGGTTTGGATGATTTAAAAGATTTAGGAAGCTCTGGCTGCCTTGTACTTAATATTATCATTATTTAGGGAAAAGAGATAATTCTCCTGACTTCAAAAACCCAATAAAGTGACAGAAATGAAGGTATGGGCAAAAGATCTAAGGGATTTTAATCAAAGGGTGCTCAGTACCTCTGGGTGATGGTTACCTCTGAAAGTAGCAGCCTTTCCCCAGAAGTGGAAGGCCCATATGTCACAGTATTGAACCAGAAAATAAGTAATAATGTTGCTTTTATTCATTACAACATACTAAAACAGGCAATCTGTAATAACAGCTAGGAGTGACCTGCTTGGTTACTGATGTGTTAACAGTGTTTCTAGTCTTTAAAATTAGTCTAACATCTTGCTAAATATCAAGTGAAAAATAGCTTAGAAAACATGCTAAGGCACATTCCTCTATATTCTGCAATAAGCACTGTATGAACATGGAGAGAGAAATTTAATTTGTGTATGAGAAGATGGATTACATAGTCAACTTCTTTAACTTTTATTTCCTACTGTGAATCATCAGAAGTTATGCTTTAGTGCCTTCCAGGATAAGCAAAGGATAATGCTGTAGACAAGAACTGTTGAGTTATCCTCACCCTGTTGTTTTATTTAATATTGGATCCATGTTATTTCATTTAACGAATGATACATGAGCTAGGAAACACAATAGTGTGTCTGTACGTAAAAATATGAGAGAAATCAATTACTGTGTAATAGAAAGCATTCTATTTTCTTATATATGTTTTGTTCAAAGTGTTAGGGAAAGGGCACAGTACATTACACACTCAAATGTGTTTACTTTAAACTAAACTCCACCACAAAAGAGAAAAAAGCATTCATTACTGATTCCAAGATAACTGCCAGGCTTTCATTTCTGATTTCTCTTCTTCATTTCTGCCTTTTTGTAGGGTTAAAGTGATGAATAACAATAATTAAATATACAATCAGCAAAAGCTTTCATTCAAAAGCTTGCCCAGCTGCTGTAGAAAGGCTTAAAACAAGATATTCATTTAGGAAATTGTATTTTGTGTCTCAGATGGCCTCTTTCAATTTCCTTCTCATTTTTGAGAATCTAAATAGATTCATTGGCTAACTTTAAAAAGAGTTAAGAAACCTATGTTAGCAACAGTAATTTTAAACAGCTAATATTTGATATTTTGCTATGTGCTTACTAAGTGTTTGATGTACAATATCTCATTTATTTCTCCAAATACTGCAAGAGAATGCATTCATGTCATCAAATGTTCATATAGAAATTACAGGACAAAAATATTAAGACACTCTAAGCTCACAATTGGTAACCCCAATGATTCAAACAGGGACTTTGGGCTCTAGAATCTTCTTCATTTTATATATTTCATGAATACAGCTTTTTCCTCTAAGAAGCCATAGTATAGATAGAATGTACAGTGTTAGAAACAACCACATAGCATGTTGAATTTTATAAAAAGCCAAAGTTGTTAAACGAAATCTGTCCAAAGGGCACATAGTTATTTCTATGAGACAATGCACTCTATAGTTATTATACGTGGCTCAGTAGGCATAGATGTTTTATTTTATGTAGTTGAACAATATAATTTTTTCCCTTTTCTCCTGGACACTTTTAAATGAGTACAGCTGATTATGTGTGGCTTTGTTATATAATAGAGTAAAATAAAAAATTGTTTTCAGCATTGAGACGGAGGTAGGCAATTTTAGGAAGACTAAAATGACTATAATAAGTATGATTGTGGGTAAAAGAGAACATGTGCCACATTTGTTCAAGAAAAAACAAATTCTCATGATACATTGTATATCTACAGTTCCTAATCCCTTGCAAAGTATTTCAAAGATATTACTTTAATCCTCTAATAAATACATAAATATTCTTATTTTGTAGTCTAGGATTATCTGAAATGATAAATGTTTCATAAGGCCAGGAAAATACTAGAATCAACCACTAAAGTCCTGTTGGGACCAACCCCAAAAGCCAATTGTGTTATTATACTAAGAGAAGGGTCATCAACTAAAAGTCAAGGTTGTTCCTTAGTTGTATTTTATTCCAAGTTATGAATACTATAACTATTTTTTAAATTTTAATATCATGTGCTCAAGTATTTTTATTGCTTACATGCACACACACATGGAACTTGGGATAAAAGACAGTAGAATTAGTTTCTTGGCTCTTGAGAGAGGAAAAGAGAGAAGAGTGGTTATGATAGCAACATCAAGGCATTGTGCAGAGCACTTCAGTAAGTACTCAGCATAGACTACGTTATCTGACTTAATCATGGCAACTATTGACTGTATTACAGATATATCCATTTTATAAGAATATTTTTTAATTCTCTTAAACCTAGCATGGGTCCTTAGTGTTAGAATTAGGATTAGATTCTGGATTAGCTTTCCAAAATTATGTGCCACCAATTACTATGCCATGTTGCTTCTATTAGACTAATGCACTATTTTGTAAAATATCTCTATTTTGGGGTGACTCCCACATAAAAGCTAAAAAAAAGAGTATGCACTCTAAGAATTAGCAAAGGGAGCTGATGAATGTCTTCTTCTTCACTAGACATTTTTCTTCCCTTACCAGAGTTAAAAGATTTACTCAGATTTTTAATTCATTTGAAATCACCTTCTCCTGAGAAAATCCTTACCATGGGAGGTTGGCTTAATTGTCCAGAGGACTCGAGACTAAATAGTCTGCCCTATGTTTTCACTCTGGATCAATGACCCTTGTGTCCTGCTGTCAGTGGGAAGACCACAGCATCTCATCTCAAGATAGAAGAAGAGTGGGTTCAAGAAAGAATACTCACTGATGTATTAAAGAGACTGCAGCCTCAGCAGAGGATTGATGGTGGCTTCAAGAGAATGTGCTCTCCTATCCACTCACAAGTGTAATTTAAAGAGGATATTTCAAGGCATGGATAGACACCATTACTCACATCAATTCTCACTGCCTTCTCTTTCTATAACTCTTTACCAATTCTAGTCCACAGCTACTCTGCCCTGTTTAATCAACAGCATACATTTGAGAAGTATTCTCTAGCATCCCCAAATGAATTTCTTATAACACAAATTGAATGAAGTGGTGAAATGATAAATATGTCTGCAGTGCAACAGACTCATTTAGAGCTATATATGTGCTGGAGGGTAAAAGGAGCTTCCCACACAAACAATGCCAATTCCAGACCAGAAATAATGTACTTTGACCAGGAACTTAATTACCTTTTGGGTTCTTATTCCATAATTTTTTATTAAGTTTTTATCCATACTGTCTTAAAATTTTAAGATCAGTTGGGTTTTTTTTGCTTTAAAATAAGCCAATAAATAAGGTTAAAAAAAAACTTAAATTTAGTCTCAACAAAGATTTAACAAACTAAAAAACATTGGTGATTTGTAAATTTTTTCCTAACCTATCCCGTGTGGCCATTGTAATAAACACAATAATGTGCTCTCAAGCATGCCCATTCCCTAATCCCTAGACCCTGAACTATATAATGCTACATGTTAAGGCTATTAAGCCAGCAGGTGGAAATGAGGTTTACAGGGAGGTGACCTTGAGATCGATTTTATGGACAATGTGGGTGAGCTCAATAAGTGGGGAACAGGCAAAAGATCTAAACAACAGAAAGATATTTTCCCAACTCTTTAAAGATCTTTAAGATGTCTCACCTTCAGAAATATAAGAAATGTGTTTTTAAACCACTTTCATTTTCAATTTTTTAGATTAGCAAAAGGAAAATAAATGTATATTTTATTTCATGCAAGTGAGGTGAGATTATAAAAAGTAAAATGTGGAATAACAAATATCTACAAGTATAGAAGTGATTATTGGATAGGAAAGTGAAAAGATTGAACAAATTTGAAAACAAAAATAGAGAAAGGCCATTCTGCACTGAGTTCAATGTTAGCAGGAACATGGACTCTAATGATGCTGTGCGGAAGGATTCCAAAGAGGGAATTCTAGGAAGAGAAAACAATTTTTTTCTCAGTCAAGACCTAAATAATCATAAAGATCATTGGTTATGAAGCTGTGAACACTGCATTTTATTTAATGCCTACTAGACATAAGTGATAAAGCTTCTACATGCTGTATGTATGTAACTTTGTTCATCATAATGATTATTAATTATTGAGAGGAGTGTAGTGTGATTATGCTGGTCAAGTAAATATTTGTCCCGCCTATAGGTTTAATAAAAAGCTGATTGGTCAAAGGCCAACAGGAAGTGTGGGCGGAGCCACCAGACTAAGAAAACTCAGGAACATCTCAGAACAGACACAGACACCAGACAGGTTCCAAGCAGAGCCGCCAGAGAGAGACGCCAGAGACACGTCGACGAGGAGACCTCAGCAGACACAGAGGAAAGAAGCTGAAATACTGCTCTGAGAAAAGGTACCAAGATGCATGGCTGAACAAGATGGGTTGAGTTCAGATGAAGGAACTAGCAAGTTATATGCCTGGGCCCTAGGTCAATCAGCATAAAATAATATAGGCCTGTGTGATTGTTTGATGCTGAGCAGGGCTGAGAGTGGGACCAAACCTCTGGTCCAGGCCCAGAAAGTCCAGGCCAGAACCTTTTAAAACACAGGAGTTTTCAAGAAAACTTAGGAACTAGAAGACAAAAAAAAAAGGAAAGTTTTTCTGAGCAAGAAAATAGGGGTCTAATTCAAAATAAGCTTGTAGAGTGGATTAGAGAGCTTGAATTACTCTTAAAATGAATGCTTTGCCAAGCCCACAAACACAATTTGAAGTGTCTAGGTTAGGATAGATACTAGAGAGGGCAAAAGAGCTCTATATATTTATGGATGAAGTAATACTGTAGTTATAAAGGCCTTACAAGGAGGAAACCAGCCATCTAGAATATTGCGCACACAGAGAAAGGCAAGATAAAATTTACATACCTGCCACTGCATGAAAGAAACCATTTTGAAAATAATGAAGACTGCATGGTTCCAACACTACCACTTTCTGGCAAAATGAAAACTACAGAAACAATAAAAAGTTCACAGGTTAGCAACTTTTATGGAAAGTAAGTGATGACTGGGTGAAACTGTTCCATATACATTGCACTTTATCAGCAAAGAACAGAGTCATAGAAACTAATAAAGACTCCTGGGAAAACAGCTTTGTGAATTTGATCACAGCTTCACTGAGAGAATGGCAAGGGCTAAAGTCACACTTGGTTTTAAAGTCGTTCAAGGGATTAAATGAATAAAAAAAAAGTTGTATTAAAGTTTGAACATAATATGACATTTATTTAAGGTCAGGAAGAGTCCAGCAATCCTTCCAGAACATCTAGTAGTGCAACATTACTGTGATGTGAGATTAAACAGAAGAAAATAAATCTGTGGCTTCACCTTCTTCTTCAACCTCCTGAATATACATGATGGGTATTTATGAGCAATCCCCACACACATGCCCACAGGCAAATCTGATCTTTACAATTCCTCATGACTCTCAAGTGATTATGTGTTGTGTTAATATGAAAATTAAAGCTAACCATCACATTGTCTAACTGCCTTGTAATTATTTACATTTATACCCAAAGACCTTAATAAGAGAAGCTTTATTTGCAGTGGACAAAGGTCAGTGTCAAGAGTCAGGATTGGTGAAAGTGCTGAGAATAACTGACTATGATTGCTCATCCCTAACTGGGGTATCTTCATGACTTCCATACAGAGGATAGGGGAACACTGTAGAAGATGAGGCAGAAAGAATGCAAAAGCTATGGATGAGAAGAACTGTGAAATACTGTCTTCTGGAAACAACACCATTATTTATTTTACTCATAAGTGGGAGCTGGAGGTACGTATACAGGATCTGGTTGTCCAAAACTCCAGCATGGGTGGAGGACTAGCTCATGAGGCCCAAGACTAAATGGGGAGCTATTGACAGTTGATAGCAATTACAGGAGAACCATTCATATCTGGGGTTATGGCCACTGGCAGATTTCCCATATTACAGTGGCTAGTTGGGAGGGGAAAATGTCCAGGGAAATCTGCAGGGAGTTGGAAGGGGAAATGGAGATAAATATGATCATATTTGATTGTATACATGTATGAAATTTCTCAAAGCATAAATTTCTAAAAGTAATGTGGAGAGTGATTGAAGGTATCTAATGTCAGTTTCTGTCCTCTACATACAGACACACTCACAAGAGACTTGAGATTACATGCCCAAAATGAATCAACCAAACCACCAAGATAAATCAAAAAAACTTCTTGTTCTCAGGAGTTATCAGAAAGTGCAAGTTAAAGTTACAGCAAAATTACTGACAATATGAGGCTTTTTTAAAAATGTGAAATAATGACCATTCTCTTAAGAGTTTTAAAAAGTCAATTAGATAACTTTAATCCATCAATTTTACTCTAAAGTGTACACCCAAGATCAGCAACATACATCATAGTTTCAAGCAGTAAACAAGCACAGTGTTCATTCACATGCAGTGGATGCAAAATTCCACATTATGTTTCATAAAGCAAATGCAACACAACAGCAAAAAAAGTACAAGCAAACTATAGTTCCATTTGAATATTGAACATACTTTCACCAACACTACTGGGCTAGTGGATCTTCATACAAATAATACATGCTGTGTGGCTACTCATATAAAATTGAAAAAAGAGATGTCTCTATACCATAATGTTCAAGAATGCAGAACGGTATAAAGCATAGGGAAAGATAGAAAAGCAATTCCCATAGAAGCCATTGTCTTAGTTTTTACTTATTCATTTATTTTGCTGTTATAAAATACAGTAAAAAAAAGTGACTTATGGAAAGAAGGGTTTGTTTTAGCTCATGATACAAAATAATGTCCATCACAACAAGGAAATCAAGGCACCAAGGTTAAAGAAGCTTGTGGAATGATGCTCTTGTACACTGTAAAGATTTGTTACTCGTATTGGTTTAATTAAATGATGACTGGCCAGTAGTTTAGAAACAGAACAATCAGACTAGAAGGGAAGAGGAAAGACAAAGTAGCAGACACCAGCCAGATGCAGAGAATGTAAGATGGGAATGCTGGACTGAAAAAAGATACCAAACCATGTGGCTAAACATGAAAAGAATCATGGGTTAATTTAAATGTAAGAGCTAGAGTTACTGACCCAGAAGTTACTATAATATTTAAGCCTCTGAGTCAATTATTTGAGAAGCAGGTATTTGAGACTTTCTGGTGGGACAGAAACTTAAGACAACAGTGGCAGGTCACATTATGTACACAGTCAGAAGAAAACATGGCTGCATCTCTTTAGCCTCCTCTCCTCATTTACATATCCCAGGATCACTCAAGGCTTCCGGGCTCAGTCTTCCTGCTCCAGTTAAAATGGTTAAAATAATCCCACAGGCATGCCCAGAGGCCCATCTACAAGGTAAGTTTAAATTCTGCAAAATTAACAACACTAACCATCAAAGACATCTGATGGCCTCTTTTGTAAAGCAGAATCTAGAAGAAATAAGAGCGTCAAACTGTGGTAACATTATGTTCTGAACCAGGGAAAGGTCACCAGGATAGAAACTTGGTTCTTTGTACTTCTCTATATCGGACTGGTGTCCTACAACAAAAATAATAGAGAAAAACTTAAATTTAAATTTTCAAGTAGGAAAAGTATGGTAGTATGGGTCTTAAAAATTGTTCTCCAAAATTCAACTTATAATTCATCTACTTTTTTCTAGAACAGCACAGTTGTAGGCTCAATCTATAATATTTATTCCCATGGACCTAGAACATTATTATTAAGCTTTAGATACATCTAAAGTCTCTCTCCCTCTCTTTCTCCCTCTCTCTCCATCTCTCCCTCCCTCCTCTCCCCCGTGTGTGTGTGTGTGTGTGTGTGTGTGTGTGTGTGTGTGTGTGTGTGTGTGTGTCTGCCTGTCTGTCTCTTCTCAAAAAATTTAAGCATTTTAGATTTGGAAGTCACATTGCAGAATACCAGCATTCTAAAGTGGGCCCATTCTCTCAGCATTATTGTAACAGCCTATCACAGTTATAGGCAATTAGCTAAATAAAGGAGAGAGCTCTGGATAAGAGTCCCTACTGTCAAAAGGTGAGGAGCCGAGCTTCAGTCTCTAGAATCTCTGTGTAAGGCCAGGAATTGCTGCACTCACACCTGCACCCCTAGTACTGTGAAGGACATAGACTGGAGAAGAACAGGACTTGCCTCCTTCTCACATAACTCCACACTCACCAAGAGAGATCTTTTTCAAAGGAACCATGTGGAAAGTGACAGCAGGTTGTCCTCCTCTCACATGTGGACATTTGTACATGCATGTGTACATATAACATACGATACACATACATCTTCAGAGAAAGATCCACACAATTAAAACAAAAGAGTATGTTCTTTAAGCTATAATCCTCCCAGGTAAGTATTCATAAATAAATGAATAATTATAAACTAATTGAATCTGGTTAGTTTCTTTTAGAAGTTAGTGCAACTAATTCTTACATGGTTCAACAAATGAATATTACATGATCATTATTATCTCTACTGAAAGACCCTTAGAGACCCCAGCCCCAAGAACTGACACAGAGATTACTGGCTGCAATTAGCAAGAGGTTATTTTAATACACAGGCGCCTGCGGGTGATCAGCAGCTTCAGCTAACTCAGCACGCCCCCACAAAGAACAGTCCCCCTTTTATAAGAAAATGGGGGTCTCATTGGCTACTTGGATCTACATAAAAAGTTCAGCTAAGGGGCAAGGTTGTAAAGTTTTTGATCCTGGAGATGCTGTGAACATCTGGTTCAGGTTAAGATTAGGCACTCCCAGTACCTTCACCCTTGTGTGGTCTTCCTTATCTTCTTCAAAGGGCCTCTAACTGCCAGTTCCTGAATTTATTGAGGCTTGCCCTCAAGCTGATTTCTTGCTAACTGGCCAAATAGCCCCCAACTGACAGTTCTTGAATATATTGAGGCTTGCCCACAAGTTGACTTCTTGCTAACTGGCCTTGTGGAAAATTTGCACTGTTTTGGGTTTGGGGTCTTTCACTACTACTGTGTCAGGTGCCCAAAGAAAAAAACCAAAACTCAGTCCACTGATGAGACCTTTAGCCATATTTCCTGGGTGCAAGGAAATGCACTATCAGTATTCTATGTGTAAATAAGTTCAATTAACAACGAATTATAATTGCACAGGGAGATGAAAATTAGTTTAAACAAGTCAATTAAATCATAAACATTTCAGAAATAAGAGGATGTGTTTGTAATCCAATTAGTGTGTTAATATACTAATAAATTTACTGATTTAAATGGTATCTTAATTGTATAGTAAGGCACCAAAAGAAAAGAAAAAAAAAGCAGTATATCTTAATTGTCATAAAGGGAATTTGGGATTCAGTGTGACTACATAAGTTTGGAGAAAATTATCCATGTTAATGAGATCAAAATGCATCTATCTGGAATAATAAATAAGGTTACTTGATAGTTCACCTAATAAAAATGCATCCACAGGACAGAGAAAAAGTGTGCCAGATAATAATTACAGTAAGTTCCTGATGAGAGAGAATGGGACGTTTTAATACCATGACCAAAAAGAAAAAAAAAAGAAAGAAAAACACTTTTATAGTTTAAACACTCAAATAATCACTAGAATAAAATATTCCAGAGATAATTCTTTATTGCTACCTGCTACTGCAATTATCACAAATTAAGCTGATATTAATATACTTTACTGCTGCTCAGCCTTAAGTGAAATCAGTTGCTCTCCACTGATGTCTCCAGGGAATGAGCCTCTCTCCCATCTCTGCGTAATTAACTGTAATTTACAGAGCACAGAGAGACCTGCACAATCTAGTCAAGGTCACAATAAGAAGGTTGGATTGCATTGTTTTCAATTGCCATCTGTGTTCTGGGCTCAGGTTACCACCTCCTCCATTGCCACATAAGGAAGGGTCCCCTCACTGGCACAGGGGTCCCAGTGCCAAGTTCTCAGGCTGAGGGGCAGGAGAACCCTGAGATTCATACTGAGTGGGAATTTTAATGATTACATGACATCCTGATTAAAATGCTGAAATAGATAAATAATGTTTTTTAGTACTAACTGCAACAATTTAAATCAATTGGAATGTCTGCAAAGAATATTGATGTCCTACTCTGGATGTATTTCAATGTACTTCTGCAGTCCTGGACCACTCCTTAGCTCCTACTTTAGTGTCAGAGATAGCTGTATCAGCCTACTCAGACCTCAGCTCAGCCAAATCTTCAGGGATTTGAAACACCACCCAAAGCCACTATTATTTCACTAACATTTCTTAATTCTTGACTTATGTAATAAGACTTTTTGCAAGAATTTTCCATACTTCTTTGGTTTGTCTTTTGCACCAAGTAGAAAAATGATAAACAAAGTAAATCACTAAACCAAATAATAAATGGGAAGCAGAATTTTGCAAAGCAAAAATCAGAAAATCATGATAGATGATAATATTTTAATTATTGTTGCAATTCACGGTGAATATTTGCGTTGTAGGTAAAAGAACACATGTCTTAACTCCTTCTGGATTCACAACTCCAAGTGTATCATTTGGAATGCAAACTATAAAGAAATTCAGATTAAATATAAATACAGAGATAAATGAGAATTGAGAGAGGAAGCTTGATAATGAAAGAAAAAGCAGTGTGAAGAAGACTGGTGTTTATTTACAGCTGTCAAAAATGGCCTAGCTAGTAAGAAATGTTAGAGCATTGATCAAAGGAGAAGACACTGTGTGAGTGTGAGAGAAGAACCACCTAAGCAAGAAGAAAGAACATATCAAGTTGAGCAATGAGGGGAAGATGTATTTGGCAAGATTGAGGAATAAATGAAGTGTATTAAGCATACAGGAAAGGTCTAGATATCATCCGAGAGCACATAAGGGATTTGCATGCAAAGGTGTTTGTTCCAAGTCAAGAAATTCTTTCATTCTCAATGATGTTGCCATCTCTTGTCACTGGATGCCCTGGAAGTTGTTGTAACCAGAGAAGTCCTAAAGAAATCATTGTAGTTGCTGAATTGCAAATGAAATGTTAGCATGTAGCACAGCAGAGGAAAATAGTTCTGAGGATGGGTCAATGGCCAACTGAATGAACACCACTGCTGAATCAGGATATAGATCAAGAAAATAATTAGAAATTGCAGAATCTGGTGTGATGGTGTGTGTTGTATGTCTGTGTGTGTGTGTGTGTGTGTTTGTCTATCTCTGTCTCTCTGTTTCTGTTTCTCTTTCTCTCTCTCTCTCCCTTTGTGTGTGTGTGTGTGTGTGTGTGTGTGTTTGTGTGTTTGTGTGTGTTTTCAAGTTAAAACCCAAATGGATTTCTCTCATGTATTTGAAACATGATATAGAAAAAAAAAGAGTTGTGTATATACTCAAAGGGTAGGTGTAAACAGTAAGAATGATATAATTGGATTTTTTTACTAAATTTGTGAGAAACTAATTAATTTTTTATGTTTATAGGTGTTTTGGCTAAATGTATATTTGTGCACAACTTGCATACAGTATTCTCAGAGACCAGGAGAAGGTGCCAGATTTTCTGGACCTAGAGTTATAGACTGTTGTAAGCCACCTTGTAGGTGTTAGGAATTGAACTCAATCCTCTGGAAGACCAATCAGCGCTCTTAATGGCTGAACCATTTCTCTAGATCCAAGAAACAAATTAAAATAGAGGAAAAATTAGGGCTAGACTATAGAAATATTAGATTTGAGCTAATCTGTCATCCAAATGGGATGGTTGAGCAAGCAGTCAGATGGAGTTTATATTTGTCCAAGCTGAAGACATAAATTTAGAAGCCATTCATTTTAAAATGGTTCTAAGTCAAGTTGTAAGAGATTGTGCTCAAATAACAGTAAGTAAATGGTGTAAATAAGAGCTTCAGAGATTTAAAAAAAAAATCAGCGGTGAGAGGGAGTCCTGGCAAAGGAAATGAAGAAGCATCTAAGAACCAGAGAGAAAACATGTTAGGACCCAGATAGTAAAGTGAGTTCAAAAGGTGGAGAGACATAGATCTGACTGTCTAGTTCAGGAATTCATTGTAGTTGTTTGGAATAAATAAGAGCAAGCAGTCAGTGCTTCCAACGAGAATCACTACAAAAAGAAGTAGAAAATAGGACAGAATCTGAACGGAAAAAGTTAGAAAACATTTCTAAGGAAGATTGCATAATGACAATGAAAAAAGAACAATGCAATTTCAGAGTAACCAGTATTGATGGCTTCAGAAAACAACAGTGAAAACTCTTTCCTGACAATGAAAGAATGGTAGAACATACATTATAGCTTCTGCTGGAAGTCAGTTTTCGGAAAGCAATACATGGTTCTAAGTTCTCCTAAGGTTTTCAGTCAAGCAGGAAACAATGTTATCAGCTAAAAACACAGATGAGAAGATATGTGTTCAAAATTTGATGAAGAAGGTGAAAACCAAATAATCAGCTAGGCAAGCAGAAGAAATGGACTTGAAAAATGATGCTGGATTTCCAGGCAGTAGAAGATTCCAGTTGAAGAAAGTCGCCTTCAGTTTCAAGGGGGACTGCTCAACACATCTAGACTTTCTGCAGCTATGTGTAACTAGAAGCCTCATTGGCAAATAAGCAGAGTAGGAATAAAACAAGGCTGAGCACTAAGAGAACACAATGAAGAGATAAGGAAAAAAACTATGGTGTGGTTGAAGATAGCTCCAAGAAAAAGTTTAAAATGATGTACTGAGCACTAGAAAAACCACAGCTGAACTGTTTCATTTTCTAGGTAACAGAAAGGCCATTCACTCCATGAATGAACAATAAAATTCTCAAATTGTGAAGTCTGAAGCTATCTATAAGGCAAGAAGCAAAGAATTCTATCAAAATGGAACAAGATACTGAAGAAATTTTTTGATTGTACAGGAAGGTTATGAAATTCTTTCTTAAGGTTCCTCATTATGTCAACATAATTAGTCTTTTTGACAGGAAAAGAACAAGACTCAATTTTGAACATATGGGGTAAAGCAATTTAATGTCAAACTAATTTCAGATGAAGAGTGATCCAGTCCTTGTGAGAAAGTGTGAGGCTGCAACAGACTTCAGGTCACACAAAAGTCAAAAGCTGAAGTGACAGCATAATATATAAACAGAAATATTTCCTAGTTAGGCCGGACAACACAAGTTAAATTGGGTGTGAGGGGGACAACAGCACTGAAATAAAAATATAAAGCTGAGAGAGTGAGAAAATGACTGGTGTGGATACTAGCGTGTGCTGGAAAGATGACTGTTGACAGCTGAATGGTGAGATGTTTGCAATCAGAATTATCAAGGAGATGAAATTTTATATATTCCCAAGGGCTAGAAGGTCTGTCAAAGGATATACGTGGTAACATTAAGGTAGAGGACAAGGTCCTTAAAGAACTTCAGAAACCTCAGAGCCACAGTTGTAGATGAATTATTAACATGGAAAGTGAAATCAATCACAATAATGGAAAGCTAGAGAAAATGACAGTGAGCTAGCAGCTAGAATCTGTAAATGTTGTAAATGGTTCTTGCCTGGACTTTCCAGGCCTGGACCAAAGGTTTAGTCTCACTCACAGCCCTGCTTAGCCTCAAATAATCACACACAGGCTATATTATTTTTGTGTATGCTGATTGACCTAGGACCCAGGCATGACTTGCTAACTCCTTCATCTCAACGCAACCCATCTTGTTCACCCGTGCCGGTCAGTACCTTTTCTCATAGCAACATTTCAGCATCTTTCCTCTGTGTCTGCTGCCGTCTCCTCACTGGAGGCTCTCTGGCATCTGTCTAGTGTCTGTCTCTGCTCTGAGATGTTCCTGAGTTTTCTTAGCCTTGTAGCCCCACCCACACTTCCTGTTGGCCCTTGGCCAATCAACTTTTTATTAAACCTATAGGTGGGGCAAATATTTACATTACCAGCATAATCCCACTACATGTAAGGAGGTAGGAAATGGTCTGTCTGTAGAATACTGCAAAAAAAGAAGTAGTCTGATCTCATAAACTTAAAGATTTTGATCTTTGGGGGAGAAGAGAAAGAGACACTGATTCACAAAGGTAAAGATATAACACACCATTAGATGGAGTATGATGAACAAAGCAAGGAAGTGAAGAGAAAGGATGGGGTTTTACGGACCTGAAAGATGACCCAGATAATCAAGGGCATGTGGATTCTTCCTCCTAGATGCCAAGTCATACTGCCAAGTCCAGACCATGGATATAAAGAAAACTGAACTCTTGCTAGGAGAACACTAAGTGCTAGACTCTATTCTGCCTCTAGACTAATGTTGATTTATTTATCAATTGTGCAAAATTATTTTCTATTTTATAAAAGTTTCTATAGTTCTTGATCACTACCTCTGATCCAAGAAAATCTTTGTGTAAGACATCTCTCTACAGTCAAGACACTGTACGCCCTCAGTAAATAACCTGGTCACCTATCACTATGCCCTAAACCTATAATTTAGTTTACCAAGCAACTTCTATCTTATTATTAACATGTGCTCTTCACAGGAGCAGGAAAGACAGGCTAACTAGAAGCTGCAACTGCAGCTTCAATTCCTCTGCCTTTCCCTTAATCAGTATTCAGTCAGTGATCACACAAACTTTCCATTTTATTTCTGTGTTTTAAACCTTGTCCCCAATTTATCACCTCCCTGTATTGTTTCACTCTTTCAACAAAAAGTTATCAAGCACTTATTATGCTGTGTGCTACAGGAGATGAAAAGATGAATAAGATGTTATTCCAGCCCAGGAGGAGCTCATAGCCTTGGATGGGAAGCAAACATGCAAACACAGAACATCACACTTTGTTGAGTGTGGAATACCAAGGGATGCTCAAAGCCTAGTGTGTACAGACAAAATTCTATTTTAGAGTTGATAATGAGAGTCTTATTGCCTCCTTTAGCCTGTTGGACACTTCGATGCCATTTTGCAAAAATGGTTTTGCTCTCTTTTTTATTCAAAGATTTCCTGAATTAAAGCTTGAATTCAGAGTTCTGACTCTACACTTTCTCTTTCCAGGACAATTATGAGCCACCCGTCAATTTAGCAAAAACTTCGGTGCTTATGTGGGAACACACAATGGAAGCCAGAAACATGGACTTTAAAAGGAATACTGTTTCATATAGTATCTCATTCACTGCTTCATGTTTTCTTTTGTACTTACCAAAACAGCAGAAACACCAGCTAAGCCATGCTGAATGAAAACAAACCAGAAATCAGGCAACAATTCACATGATGTGCTGGCCTTTCTTAGAAAAACATGACCAAATATAAGCCATCCTGCTGCCTATTACATAGACAAAACCCCAGAATTGAATCACTAATTTGTGCTTCATTCAGGGATCAAGAACCTGAGAGAATGATGCATTAATGTTCTAAAGATTATCTTTCTTGAGTTTAGCCTGAAGACTACATAGCAGGTGACATAATTATCATTCCAAGGTTTAGTCCCTCCTTCTGGCAAGTGCCCCTGTGACTGGCTAAGACTTGTAGAATTGGTGCTTCTGTTCTATGCAGCACAAACATCAAAGTCATAGAATCTTACATTCCTCTAGCATCAGCCATATGGAAGACATCTAGATTGAAGGTTAACTAAGAGCAAATGAACCATGATCATGTGTCCATGAATATTTCATCCTCTAGAATGAAGGAAATATATATCCTTCTAATAAAGGCTAGGCAAACAGCAGTATGCTATTATCATGGGGAGGACATTTGGAGAGGACAAAGTCTTGCCTACCAAAAAGTTCAGACCAGAGGAAAATAGATCTAACAATCTAAAAGTATTTTTAATGAAAAAACCCTTTTCTTCAGTCAGCCTAGATATAAAGTATCATTTCAAGAAGGGGATCAGGGAGAGCTTGCTTTGTCTAATCCTGAGATCACATCCCCACACACCGTGCACATTTATCTGCTTTCCCCAATGCATACACATTTGCATCACAAACACACACACACAAATAGACACATAGTAACATATATACAGCATTTAATAATATTATTGGTTTCTTTATCACATCGATTGTGCTATATTCTTAATTTAAGGGTAGAAAATTGATACTAATGGATAATTTCAACCCTAACTCTTTGTGCTTCTAGAAGTTTCACTGTCCATCTTCAGTTCTTCAAACTGGTATGTGAATTAAAATTACAATGTAGTATCAATATATGAGTTCTACAATGATCACAATTACAAACACAAACAGTGCACTGTAGCATGAGCTTCTGGGACTCTCAGGCAACTCTGGAGCATGGGAAATAGCAGAAATCTTTGAAAAGATTAGCAACTACTCATAAAGTAAAATGTACATTTTTTCTATATGACATCAGAATTCTGCTCCTTGTTCTCTACCTAAAAAGAAATGACAAACATGGTTCTATAGCATAGCTTGTTACAAAATACAAACAAGCTACTGTTTTATTCCAAATAGCCCCAACTTTAAAAACAACAACAGCAATGGCACACCCACAACAAAATACTACTTAATAAAGATGCACCAACTTATTGCACATATGGTAGATATAATGACAAGGTATCTCCAAAATATTATGCTAAACACAAGAGGCAATACACATAACAGCATGTTTCTACTTACATGCTGGGATGTGAGATGTCTTTCTGTACACTGTGAATTAACGTTAGATAATAAAGGAACTGTTCTGGCCTATGGCGAGGCATCTTAGAAGCAGGTAGGAATTCTGAACCTAGATAAAGGGAAAGGAGAGTAGAGTCAGGTAGAGATACCATGAGCTGCTCATAAGGAAAAGGTTGTGAAAGAATTCAGGTAAGCCACAGACCACATGGCAAGACACAGATTAATAGAAATGGGTTAAGTCGTACTTAACAGCTACACTGTAGTAAGTTGCACTACATACATGAAATTCTATAGGAAGTCACAATAATCTATAGTCAAAGAAAACAGAAAGAAACAACCATTGTTGGGGACATCTGTGACCACACTGGAAGAAAGGAAGGAAGAAACTTTGTATACAAGGAAATGATCAGTGGAGTTCCGAATAGCTGTAAATGCAAATGAGTGTTTAGCTTTACTGATGAAGAATAGGAAATGAGTCTCTGAATGGTGAATAAAAATTGTTTTGCCCAATTTGAAGTCATAATGTGAAGGTCTTTGGAAATCTTAATAAATGCACTAGCCATCCCAGAGTTCTAACCTCATAACCCACCAGTTTCTCTAGTTGAATCTCACATCCTTTGACAGTACATTCTGGTGGATTAGATCACAAAAATGAATGTGGGGAGATACAAATGTTCAAGCCATAGCAACAATGTACTTTATTGCAAATCTCACATAGGCAATAAATTTTTACTCAATTTCATTGGTCTTTTTGTTACACTTAAATGCTGAGTACGTGGCATCTCAATTCTATTTTTCTTTAATAACTTTATTTTCTACAATAAATTTTCTTTACATCTGAGATGTTAAACCCTTTCTCATTCTCTTACAAATTGTATTTATTAAAAATTTGCACTACGTATTTTGAATCTGATTTGATCATGAAAAACATGAGTCTAGAACAATAGCTAAATGGTTAAAAGGACATATTGCCCTTGCAAAGGATTTATGTCCACTTCCCAGCACCCACATGGAGTAACACTTCGGATCCAGGAGATCTGATGTCCTCTGCTAGATGTTGCACTGCATCCACAAACACATTTGTATTCACATAACTTAAAAAGTAAAATCTTTTCCAAAAATTGACCACTAACAACCCTGGGGATGGCTCACTCACAACTTTAACAATGGGGTTGACTCTATTGTGCTGGATGCCCCTATGAGGCTGCCCTGTCCATCAGCAGCTGCTACACTTGGGAGAGCAGGCCCTACACCTTGCCTAGGCAGCCCAATAGAGCCAATCCTGTTGGCAGAGTTGTGGGTGATCCAGCCCTGAAATTATGAGTTGGGATCATGGGAGAGTGGTCCCCATTACTCAAATCTGTCATGTGACAGCATAGGAAGGGGAGAAATTCCCACACACACAGCTGCCACCGCTGCCCATCAACACACCAGGCAGGTGGGAGAGCTGAAGAGTGACCCCTACAACAATCTTGGGCAACACAGTAAAGCTGGCCCTTAAGCTGTAGGTGTGGTAGCTCAGACACTGAGGACATGAAAGCCGGAGAATAGGCCCTGCTTTTCTAGCCCATGGCTGCAGAGGGTGAACCCCCAAGGCAATTTAGAAGAGCTCACCCTGGTGGTAAGGACAAGGTAGAGCTAGTAGGCTGACCAACCCAGGAGCTACCCAAACCCAGAACCAGGCAAAGTTCTGTGATCTGCTGGAACAAGTAAAGGGACCAGATCTGCAGACCCAAAGCTACAAAACTGCAACAACACAGGGCAACAGCAAGACAACCAAGAGGAATTTTAGTGAGGGCCCAGGATCAAACCAGAGGCCTTGAACCAGACCAATGACTCTGTAATAAACACTTGCAAGTAAATATATATGGACGAGAGGGTTTGCTGTATGACTCACTATGTCACACTACAACTTTCATGATGAGATTGTTTTTCTTTTTTTTTTTCCTATTAAATTTAGTGGGTTCAAGGGCAGAGAGCAGATACACCAGGATGGGGAATGAAACAGAACAAGATGCGTTATGTAAAAGACAAATTGAATAAATAAAAACAAAGTTTATGACGACTGCTTTTTTGTTGGAACAGAAAGTTTTCAAAAAAATAACAACTATATCCTTAAAAAGCCTCAGTGTTTAAGCTATAGACATATTGCTCAATGCAATCCAGTATTTTGATTTTCATCCTTAGGTCACTCATGACTAGAAGAGGAGAAAAAAATTCAAACTCTAATCTATAGTTAATGGTCAACTTCCAAAAGGTAACACTTTTACCATGGTGCATCTCATGATGTCACTAAGTTCATACCATTATTCCAAAGTTCTTCTATTCAAGAAAAAGGTTGCAAAGAGCTCCAAGATCACAGCAGTAAATAACAAGGCTTTTAAGTGTATTTTGTTCAAATGTAATTTATTGCATTGTAAGATCATATAACTTTTCAATAATGGCTATGTTTAACAGCCACCCAGAGTTTCTGATAATTAAACTGTCATACATTACAAGCCAAGTGTAGCAATCCTCTGGATATTTTCTGTGTCTTGACTGGGATGTTGGCTGCAAAGGTTTAATATACAATTATCAAGATCATTAGTGGATGAACTTTATTGTGTTGAAGTTTAATAAAGTACATTTAACAAAAAATAGTGGTGTTCTTTCAGAATTCACCCTAGACCCATTTTCTTCTCTGGGCCAGCTTATCTCATCCAATTTCTTCAATTAATCTGTATATGTGGATAGCTCCTGATTATAGATCTCTATGCTTCTTCTCTTTCATGATAGCCATTTTATTATAGTGAATTTTCACTTGGATCCTTCTAAGATATTTCACATTCAAGACACCTAAAACTAAACTCACCATCACTTTCTCCTAGGTATTCTTTCTGTGTGTCTCTTTTTCTTTTCTCCCTTCAGAAAATACCTTAACCTTTTAACCTACCAAGTTTCATGAGCCAAAAATTGGTATGAAATTTAAATCTGGTACCTTTCTTTATCCTACAGCTCTGGTCAATCAACAGCTAGCAGTTTTATTCCTGGTATATTTTAAAGGATCTGCTAAATCCTTATTTTTTTTTTTTTTGCTTCTGTAATAATCTCCAAACACCCTATTTCCCAGTGTTTAGTTTGGCCTCACTCTGTGAACTATGTAAAGTTGGGTTTATGTAAATATAGGTAGATATCAAATTCTGACATTATATAGTTCACAAGTGCCTATGTGATTAAATCTTATAAATATGACCATACAGTGAATTCTGGTATTGTATAGCTTACAAGTTCCTGCATTGCTAAATCTGGCAATTGTGGATAAATATCAAATTATGATATTGTGTAACTCACAAATACCTACATAATCAAATCCTCATTACTCACTTGTATATCCTTCCTGATTGTTTTAGGATACCGAAGTAAATTAATTTAATTAATTCCATTTTAACTTAATTAAATAAAAGTTTAAAATCCACATAACAATGGACATACATACTGAAACATCTTATAAATAGTACCTCATAAAATGTATAATTTTATGTATTTTTAAAAATCTTGTAGGAGTCAAATAGCACCCTAAGTATGACTCACTAAAAGCCTGATCAATTACATGGTTTCCTACCATTTTTAAGCCTCAAATTATTTATAAATTCCTTGGATAAGTACAGAAAACTTCATCTACCAAAGCATGCAGGATGTTTTGAACACTAAAAATTCCGATTTTCTGTTGCATTTTTTAATCTATTTTCAGATTCTCCTCACTCCTTCTCTTCTGCCCATCCATTCTATTCTCACTCTGCAGTCTGTTCTTGAATGTATCCATCTTGTACAATTAATTTCTTATGCAATTTTCAAAAACCTCCTCCAGATCTTGACTTTCTTCTGGAAATACCCTCCCCTGCCTTAGAAATTATTTTCCAATCTTTTTCTGTTCCTAGAATAGGAATGAGTGCTAAGAAACAAACTTAAGAAATAGTCTCCATCATATAAGAGATTGTGCTTGCTAGGGAATAAGAATGGGTGGTATTTAAATGGATAGCTGTAATATAGCTTGATATTATATATATAAAATAGTATATAAAATGCATATAGTGTATATCTAATATATATATAACAGAGCTAATAAAACAAAGAGGAGAAATTCATGAACTGAACATGAGTGATAGGAAAAAGTGGACAAATTCATTTCTCAAAAGTAGTTTACCCCCTTTATGCATTCCTATAATACAGTAGCATATCATACTTATTCTGGCAATTTCTTTGGCTAATATTCTATGAGCATTCAGACTAACTCATCTAACTCTTATAATTCTATGAAAATGATATTGGTACCAGAGCACTCAGCATTTTGTATCTCAGGAATGGTGACACTGAGTGCAGATTCATGCTGCTGACTTCTATGTAGCAGAGCTTAAATCACTGGTGGGTGATAGAAGAAACTAGGGACTAAGGAAGTGGGGAACACGTCAGATCAATCTTCAGACAGTAGGAGACACAAAGTAAATTGTGTGCAAGCATTTGTTGCCTTTATATATTTAGACCCAAGGGCAAAGGCAATCTGAATTATCAAGTTCCAAGGCAGAAATAAAAGCCATAGCTACTAACTTCAGACTCTAATATGTTCCCATATCAACCTGGGTTGTTTTGGTTTTGTTTTGTTTTTGTTTTCTGTTGTCAGACATTTGTCTTGTTTGAATTGGATTTGATTGTGTGCTTGGAAAATTTCTTAGAGAAAAGAAAAATGTAATTCCACATCCCCTCCTCCTTTAGGAAATAACCCTGGACAGGAGAATTTGCCAAGGTATCTGTTAGGAGGAGAATCTTGGCTTCACATCTCAGTATAGCTACTGAGGCAGCCAGACCAGCCCAGGATGCCCTCCTCCTTTCTCCTACCAGGGTAGGGCTGCTGTCCAGCACTCCTTCTGGTGCTTCTCATGCTGCTTGTATAAAAGACAAGCTCGAAATAAAATTTACTCTTTGCTCTCAGCAAGAACTAATACTTATCAAATGCCCTGGTCAAACACAATAAAATCATACTGTGTAAGGAAATTGCCTTTGTAATTGATTTACGAGTTTTCATAGAGGAAAAAGCATTACAGTAGCATTTTCATTAAATTACTTGTCTACAATGACCAAAAAATATCTAGTTTTCGATTTAAAAGACCCAACAACTCTGTTCTTTAGGTTTGGTTTTTGTATTGTTGTTGTTTTGTTTTTAAGTAAATGGTAAATAACAGATCTAGATGTGGGCTTTGTTGTAGAGAAGCAGAGGATTTGCCATTATTTATAGGATGACAGGCTTTTGTGTTTGTTATATTAGATTGGGAGACAAAAATAAAGTGAGATAGGAGTAGTCCTGCTTTGTTTATATAAAGGAGGGGCTGGCTTTCCCTCTTGATAACACTACTGAGCCCCAAAGCTCAGTCCAACAAGCATGAACAAAGCCAGCTTCCCAGGTCTTACTTGTCTCAGACTCAAGTGTTACTCCAGGCCCCGTGGGAAGCCCAAACCTGCCTACAGTAAGCAGTTTTCTGTTAAAATGCCCTTGGTTCTAAACAGTCCAAGAAAATGGGATGCTTCTAACTTTCCTTTCATTGGTATTGACACAAGAGCCCACCCTCCAAAGCATCAGCTTAGAAATATGTGTTAGCCATTTCCTAGTCAAGTGCCATCGAGCAAGATCTCTATGCATGCAACTACAGCCCAACACCAAACCCACCATGTACACTTCTTGAATGAACAAACTGATTTGAGTATCTCATTTACAAGAAAAGAAAGTGTCTTTAGAAAACTGGCAAAATAACACGTCATTCTCTTTTCAAAGTTGAAAAAAACCTGCTACATTTTCACACTTGATCTATCATTTTGAGAGTGTATCAAAGAAAAACAGGGAAAGGGGGAGAACAGCAGTCAATATAAAGAGATATTAGTAAATGGAATCAGAATCTGAGGCTCAGATCCAGATTGGCCATCTCTGTTTGGCCAATATACATACACACCTACTCAACACTGATCAAACTACGGCCAAATTTAACGAGCATCATAAAATAAAAGGCATTTCCTTTGAACAATCTAGAGCATTCCAAAATACTCATTTGACCTTCTGATATAACTAAGAGCATTCCTTTATTTAAAAAAGATTCTGTGAAAGCTGCGTCTTTGCTAACATGGTGCTTGACTATATGCATTCAATGATAAATCTTTGATATATAGCTCAGATTTTAATATTTTTAAGGTTGTAGGAAACTGAAGAGTACATTTAGGCCCTTTATGAAAAAAAAATACTCAAACATTGACATAATCTGCAAAAAAGTTCAGGAAAGTCATAGGCTGCCAAAGCCAATTCACAAGGCCAGTATGGGTGTGCATGGGGTGGGGGGGGAGGGAGGAGAGGAGAAAGAGTCACAGAGACAGAATTCTACCAGCTTCTTTGCCCTCTACCCAAACACTGACCTAACATAATGCTGCATTTCATCCTTCTGTATTTCAATTAAAGTCAGGTAATTGTCTAGATGGACGCTTGATTTGAACAGTTACAGAAGGAATTTCACAAAAGCAAGGCAGCAGGTGATCTCACTCAGCCCCTTCCTGACTTTACAGAACTTCCTGGAGAAGCTCACAGAAATCAGCAAATCATGTTAATATGGTTTTTAAAAAGCTTCCCTAAGCAGACTAATCAGTTTGTAGCAATTTATATTTAAAAGGTTTTGGTCACTTAGAATACTTTTGCATTTCAGTGTGGATAACAAAATGAATAAGACGGAGAAACTTTAGAAAAAATCAAATGTGTCCAGTTCCACACAGAAAGGAATGCCAGAATGACATTTAAAATATTTATTGGTAAAATGGACACTTTGTTTTTATGATTAACTATTCTGCTCTCACTCACTTTACATATTACAATTTATGAATTACTAAATTAATAATTGAATAATATGTAGATGTCATCTAGGAGTGCTAAACCAATTCGCCTGCTTGGAATTGCCTGTCTAAATAAGAATGACGCTAGCTTCAGCATTTTTTCTCTGATTAGAGACACTATGGATTTGCAGTCACCTCTACGTAACATAAATCAATAAAGAATAATTTTCCAGGCAGTAAATCAATTGTCAGTTCACAGACCCTAATACCCCTGTGCAGGATTTATTGAAAAAATGAATGGCAGGCTTGTTAGGAGATGTATGAATGCTTTATGGGTACATAATGGTGTAAACCTCAAACTATTACATGCACTGCAGTGAAGAATTTAACAAAAACAACTCTTTTGTTTCCATGGAACACAAACTCAAATGGATTTTCCAATGATAAAATGAAAATTTTACAAGATAACAGTAAGATGCTGCATCTTTGAATCGGTAAGTTTTGGAAAATAATGTAGCCTTTGCTGGGAACTTTCTCTACCTTGGGTGGAATGCTTGTGACAAGTTAGTAAGATGTCAAATCTTGCCAAATAAACATGGGATCCATTGGTACAGGGAGCTACTGAGTATTTACAGTGAGGTTCATCAGAACTGAGATATGCTTAAATGTGCTTAAATACAGAATAGAGACTGATTTCGAAGATCTGGTATATCACGTAGCATATAAAGTAACTCATTAAAATTTCACATGTACTACTTTTAGAAATGGAAAAATTGGAGATATATGATTAAATAAAATGTTGTTTAAATTCTTTTCAAGAGCCATTGAGGTGGCTGAGCCTAATCCCTGGAATTTACAAGATGAAGGGCAAAAACAGATTACCAAAAGTTGTACTCTGACTTTCATGAGCAGACTGTGGCATGTGTAAACCCACATAGAAACACTCACATGCACATACACAACAAATAAATAAATATTAATTTCAACAATATGTTTTTATCTTTACTTATGTGGTCTCCCAAAAATTAAAGTACGCTAAAGAAATCTTCATATTCAGCATTATTGTACAAAAAACATTTGAAGTAGAAGTCTCATGATTCCACAAAAAAGAAAGACCTAAGACAAGAGATACACAAATTATATGTTGATAGAGAAGTCTTTAAGTAATTGGTGATATAGTTCAGTGGACCAGATGAACACTGTATCACAACAGCTATGACAACCTAAAATGTTTGGAAATCTACATAGTTAAATAAAGGAGTAGAGAAAACAATGCTGCACTTTTCAGAGTGGAGGAATATGCAAATTTTGTGGCAAGAGGATAGATGACTCCAAATGATGGACTGTGGGCTTGTGAGTTATGCAGGGATACTCAAGAGTGAGCTAAATAAAGCCAGAGAATCTGAGAAGAGGAAATAGACACAAAAACTTAGCAGATGAGTGAGACGTATAGAAAAAAATTAAGCCAAGAGAAATATAATTAATAAACTATCTTAAATTTTTTATATCAAACTGACTTTTGATTCAATACTTAGAAGCAGTCTTATTCATTAATATATGCCAAGAATCTTGTAAAGAACTTGGCTTTAAAAATTGCACAATATCTACTTCTTGAATAAATCAAATAACTCAATAGAAAAATGAAAACACTGTACATTTAAGTTTTTAACAATATTGTTAGAAACATCCAAGGGAGGTATTTTTACAATTACATTTGGAACAATCAATAATAAAGAAGGTATATTGTTGAGAAGAGGTATGTTTTAGATTGAATAATAAAGAAAAGATAAAATACTTGGTATTACTAGTGAGTCTTAAAACAGAAGAAGATAAACAAAGACTTTGAAATACAAAACATGTTAGAATCTAGGCAAATCTCTACAATTCTCTGATTGGATAAACTAGCCTTGTGAACCTTAAATTCTGAATTTAAATGAAAGATTTGTAAATTAACTATAAAATTGTACTAGTCTATACCATAAATGATATGAAGGAAATCAAAGGATGAAATAATCCTGCAGTCTGATAAAATTAACAGTAAGAAGATGATGGCCTATAAACTTCATCAATTTGTAAGCACTCAGTTTTGCTCACAAGTGACATGCAGTGGGGTGTGAAGATAGAACTGGCCATTGAAATTAGAGGTAGGCCCTACTGATATCAACTACGTAAAACCACAGAACTTAAAACAATATACAATGCCCAGAAGAGTTCCCTGCCACAAAGGTTATTTTGGGCAAATGTTAAAAGACTAAGAATCTAGAATAATACAGAAATAATTTTTTAAAAAGCTACTGGAATGAGGCAAAAATACTACAGAAATTTATGAGAATTTTTTCACCAACAGGAAAAATACATACAGTGTGTGTAGGTTTAAACTTCAAATAATGAAATGATATCTAAACTTATTATTTGCTTCTGGTTTTCCTCTCTCAACATTCTTTCAGAAATCTTACTAGAATTCTTAAGACATTATCATGTTTGAGAAAATGAGAAAAATAATTCAAATTTCTATGGAAGGTGTATGTGTGTATTTCATGCAGAGGAGGTAAAAATTATGCCTTATTCTATTATGAACAAAAAGACTTGTCATAAATTCTGAGCTCATTTCCTTATGCTTAATAAAGCTTTCACACAAGCACTTGAAAGGAAACCAGAGAGAAAATATACCTATTAAACTATTTACCCTTCAAGTAACCTAAAATGTTAAGAAATATAGGCTTAATTATCTATTCCTAGCTTGGCCACTATGTGAATTTCAGTCTACTATAGTTGGAATATGTAGAATGCATTCAACAGCAAATTTAAATCTACTGACTTACAAATACTTTCCTTTGGGCTGCAAGCCATAATCAAGTACTCTACATCACGATAAGCTATAGTACATTAACATGATATAAAATATACTTTAAAGATATATTCCTGATTTATAATAATTGTAACTCTCAGAAACTAATAGCCAGAAGCATTTGACTTTTCCTTCCAGATATTCTCACTCAAATCCAGATAAAATGCTATACCAATCAGCAAAAGAGTTTTATAGTTGAGATATTAGCAACAATCATCACTTTTTAAAGAAATTTGAAATTGTGGTAATAATTAATAGCTAAGTGTTTTATCTTCTTTGGTAGCATATTTTCATTTTGATCGCAATCCATTAAAAATGTTTTAATAGAATTCTTGTGATTATATTTCCAAAGACTCAAACTGGAAAGCATGTCTTATAAGAATAAGAAGGAGAAAGGTGAAGGGCAGACAATTTTATGGTTCCTCAGTAGATTAGTTCCTGTAGCAACTATAACAAGGTTTATGCAGTGTGTGGTTTTAAATAATAGAAATTTGCTCTCATGCAGTGATGAGGACTAGACTGGATGTTTGAAGGTAAGGTGTTAACAGTACAGGTTCCTCTTGGGGCTAGGCTGGGCCCAAAACTCTCACTACAGATGGCACTCTGATGTGGGTTATATTCACCTATATAAAGCCTGAAAAAGCTTAAAAATGGTTCTATGTCACAGAAACAGAGCCCCAAACAGTTTTTGAGTTGTGTCTTTTAAGGAGGTTTTGATACAGAGTGTCATGGGGCTTGAGCTACAAAATGTCCGGTTTGTGGCATGCAGCTTAAGCTGAGACAAGGAGAGTCCCTGAAGTTTCACAAGAGCTTCAATATAAGCAACAAGCTGCATATGGTGGATTTAAGGTTTCATATATTTATATGGACAAAAAGGGAACAGAATAAAAGATGGCTTCTTAGTAGCAGCATTTTCTTGGGAGAGCTCTGTTTGCAGATGATGAGCTTTATAAAGAGAGGCTTCCTGACTCAGCTTTAGCCGTAGAAAATATGTGGCTCTTTTAAGAGGCCCTGCTGCCAAATACTTAAATGGAGTTCATGAGCAGTGGGTGGTGGTGCTCTACTTGGTGCCAAAATGAACCCTAAAATTCTCCAGAGTGGTAATTGTGGTTCCTGCCAGTACTTCATCTAAAATGATAAACTCTCTATGAGGTTAGAGTAGGAGCTGGGTGAAGTCAGCCTGCTGCTTTAGCCAAGCCTTTTATCCTAGCCATACCTTGGCAGGTTAAAGGTTAAAGATATGGTCAAAAACAGAAAAAGATAAGAGGTAGCAGATATACAGTAAAGACAGATTTTAAAAAAAACAAACAAAAACTCGAAATGATTTATAGTGTGATTAATAATATACATAGACTTGAGAGAAAAAGGAAAAAAGGAAAAAGAATAAAGTTCTTTTAAAAAATAGAAAAAATAACAGCCATGCAAAGATGGAAATTACAAAGAATGCTGGATACTGTATGCTATTGTCTTGTCTCTAAGTTTTTTGACTGCAAAAAAATAAGAGCTGCTAAAAGATAGTTGATTATTAATGCTGCTGAATTAATCCAACCTATATATTTTTTAAATGACTTGACTTTAAAATTGAAATCAAAGGACATACTAATTTGGAGAAGAAGTTTTCTTTTTATTTCCACAGAAAATGAGAGGCTGTGAATTTATTACTGGTTAAAGAGAATAAGGTTTGATCAGAAAGACCCTCTGAAAAACAATCTATGATGGAAAGAGATGACCACATCAGCTTCAAGGCTGCCAACTAAAATGATCCAGGCTCAGCACTCCTGCCACACTGCCAGCATCCCCAATCAGCAGAAAGTAGTAATTGAAAGCTATGCCCAAATTTCCAAAATATTGCTTATAGATGTTTGTTTTCATTTTAAATGGTTAATAGTTATAATCAATTTTTTTATGGAAAGAAGAAAGATGTGATATAGAAATGATTAGAAAGATAGATTATTGAATCTACTTTACCCAAAAAAACAGCTGTTAATCTCAAGATTATACATTGGAATGGATTTTGATTTATTGACACAAATTTAAGGTCAATCTTGTTATACTGCATGTTCTACTGTTGTTTAAGGTATTATATTTATGTAACTCATTTAAAATTATAATATATAATTAAGAAATGCAGATTAATACTTATCTATGATAACCAACCTTATAGTCATGTTAGTTAGGTTCTTTAGATAGGCAAAGATATGTTTCAAATAGACAGGTAATCTTCAAGTACTTCAAAATCCTACAGAATATGGAATTTAAAGTATTTTAAGAACTTAGACTTTTCTGTACAGTGAAACATACCTGCTCCTGGCAGAAAGAATCTACTTCAAGAAAATGATGGGCATCAAAGATACTCCATGTGAAGTTTACTTTTTTTGTAACAAAAGTTAGCCACTGAACAAAAAACTGTTCTTGCCTCAACTGCTGACTACTTGACAATATACTAAATAAACTGGACATGCAGGACCCATAGGAAACTGACATCTGAACCTTGCCCAAAAAGCCAAGATGGTCTTTCAGGTTCCTGATTCACAGAGAAAACTGCCAGACATTCTTCAGGACACAAAGTGCCCTGGCCAGCAGGGTCTTCAGCGTGGACCTGAACCTGAGAAGGAAGCAAATGAAAGGCAGGAACACAAAGAACGGAAGGACAAGACAAATCTCTCTGATCAAGTCCTCCTTAGCTTTATTATTTCAGCCAATATTTATACAGAATCTCTGCCATGCAGGTAGCTGGGAGGAAAGGGGGTGGGATATACAAAAGAATGTGACAAGCCTGTGAGGGGAAGTAAAAGACAGGGTAGAATTGATATAGAAATCTATCTGTTAACAGTTGAGGGCCTGGGGAAGGTCACCTTGCTAATCTGAGAAGGTCAAAGAGAAAGCCTGGAATCATGGTTTAGCTTAACAATAAGGGTGTATAGTTTTCTGGTATTTGCTAACTAGAGTATAGACTGCTAGCTATCTGTAGGAGCTAACATAAAATATGGCTAAGTTGACTTTGGCTCCCAAAACAAAGAGAAGAAACTGATGAACTAGGCCAGAATGAGCAGAGCAGTCATTCAAATTCCTGCTTCACTGAAAGGTATGCCAGAGACTCTAGGCTGAAGATGGGTGCTCCAACGTTACAGAGGAATATTGCTTGACTGTCTAGGTATCCAGATGTCTCTGTCATTTCTAGAATTTGAAAGTTGCTACAATGCACTTCCTGTTTACTAGGGCAATATTATATCCTTCTGTGATCTTAGGTACAGTTGAAGATTAGGTAGTTATAATTATAGTTTTCTTAAGTTATAATAAAAGGTAAATTAGATGTGAAACTTTGGACTCACAAGAATAAGGTAGATGATAGAATATTTTCTTTAATTTTACTAAATGCAAATAAACTAGATACTGTAACTATAATTCTTGCTTATAGCTGTTTTGTTATATGAATTTTGCTATGTTGAAATTGAAATCTTCCTTTTTGATTAGACAAAAAGAGGAAGTGATGTGGGATGTCTTTCTGTACATTGTGAATTATCAATGGATAATAAAGGAACTGTTTTGGTCGATGGTAAGGCATCTTAGGAGCAGGTGGAAAATCTGAGTATAGATAAAGCAGAAAGAGAGTGAAGTCAGACAGAGAAACTGTGAACTGCTGCCAAGGAGGAAGATGTAAAGGAATTCAGGTAAGCAACAGGCCATGTGGCAAGACAGATTAATGGAAATGGGTTAAGAGTAAGAGGTAGTTAGTAATATGCCTGAGCCATAGGCCAAACAGCATGTAATTTGTGTGGTAATCCGGGATCAAGTGGATATAGGTCTTTATTTGGAACTGCTGGTTCAGATCTTGGGGCTACTGGTTCCTTCTAAGAACCCTAAAGATAAAACCTGCCCTACACTTATGTCACAGCTTCCAGTGATGGCAAGTGAGCATTGGCATTGTCTGGCCTACACCTGGCTTTGTATGGCTGGCTCCTCTTTGTCTGTGTATTATCTGTCTTCTCTCAAAAAAAAAAAATAGCAGAAATGGGGTTTAGAACATACCCAATAACCAAGATGATTTCCTCTCTATAGCTCTAAGTAATTAAAGCTACGAAAAACACATTAGCATATAAAATCATAACTCCAGGCCCTAAGTAGATATGTATTGTGCAAAGTATTACTTCAGTAATCAAACCTTGTGGTCAGTTACTAATTCTGCTTAAATAAGCTTTTCCCATGCCGTTGCTCCCAGGCTCTAAGACTGGAAATAGCATTAGAAGATATTACTCACATTTACAGATGTCAGGGGAAGGGCTCAAATGGAGGTGAGATAAAGCAGGCAATATCACCTTAAACTTCTTTTAACATCTGTTGAGGGTGGTGTAGTAGATAAGTGAATCCACTTCTTAATGTTCCCATTAACTGGAAGATGTAAAGAATTGCCCTGGATATTATATGAGACACTTGGAGTTAAATACTAGCTCATCTATTGGATAACTTGACTGTCAGTAGAGCATCTAGATTTTGAGGGATCACATTTCTTATGTGAAGCCAGAATAAAGTAGATTTTAAAAAATAAGACAAATATTCTAAACATGAATATAACTAGATCCATCACTGACCCATTTTACTTGGCCATCAGGATAAAACTTACTTTTTATTTCACCTTCAATACTACTGACAGAACAGACATTCTCCAATTTGCTATGGTCACAGCTCTAATTGTCTTAGACTGTGTTTATCTGTCCTGGGATTTGACACTAATCTGGATTCATAAGAAATCTTCAGTAAATGAGAAGGATATTAGAAGCTCCATGGCCTAATACTGATGATCCATTTAGGAATGCAGAATTTGCCATGTAAAGAGAAATCTTATTTCATTGAATATTTTTCCCAATTCCATGTTTTGTTGGATCCTACATTCTGTTCCTCAAATGGTATTCACTGTCCTTTTCTTTTAGTGCTAAGACAACAGAATATAAAGCTCACTCTGTGTCTAGCCAACTGTGTTTTATTTACATAAACACATATCTTATGACTCCCAATGCATGAGGTCATTTCTATGACAGCATTCAAAGGTAAAACTATGACTGAGTTTATATCATCAACCCATTTATCTCACTTCTGTCAAATACTGCCCAAGAAAATTTTCTTTTTTTTTTTTTTCCTTTATTTTGTATTTATTAAAAAAAAACACACAGTAAAAAGAATTTAAAATGTGGAAGAGTTAACAATAACTATATAGAGGATAAGAATGATAAGCATGGCTTATCAAGGGTAGACATACAAATAAGATTGCTACACCTATATTTTCTTTGTGTTCATCTTTCCCTCTGAATTTTTTTT